>JBBPMV010000108.1:0-31951 GCA_038090495.1 Heimioporus retisporus | reverse complement strand
CGAAACTCAGGGACAAGATCGAAGTTCCGTCTCGTCTTCTTTGAAACAGTACCTAGCGAAAAGACATGTGATTAAGGGGTCAAAGGGCGACCGAGGACCAACAAAGAGGCCTGAGGGGTAATAAAAAGTCTGGTAATATTTATTCCATTTGGCCATGTCCAAATCCGTCGATTCGCTATTAGGCTGCATGTTGCAGCATCCAACGGATCGTCTGTACTCGTTTTGGAGTCAAGGTAGAATCAGCTGGATAGTGCCGACCATGAAAGTTGACCTTCACCGATGTCATCCATCTCCAGCGGTGTCAGCGCCGTCTTGGCGTGGCGAAGTCGATGATGTAACAGTCCTCCTGGCCATCCGCAGCTGGTGGTTCCCAGTCACCACCACCCTCACAGAGAAAGATTCGGAGTATGCCGGGTTGCGACGTTGATCTGGCCTAAAGTTTCTGCAGGGTCAATAACAAAGCGGTCATAGGGAACGGCAGCGTGAGTAGCCACAGTGGGTGCCTCCGCGCTAGGATGTTCAGGTGGCGAATATTTAGAGACAAAAAGCGAAAGAAAAAAAAAAAGAGAGATAGAGAATAACTCCGAGGGGAAAAGCGAACTCCATATGATCCAGCTGGTCGAACTCGCTTTCTGATATCAGAACTAAAAAGGAAAATTTCTCAAATTGGAAGGTGGCCACGTAGCAAGGACCGCCATGAGAGCCCTCTGGGCCAGTGAGGACGGGAACAAGACTAACCCGACGTTCAACATATCCCACAGTCTTTTTTTTCCCGTGAGTTACCTGATGGCCCGCCCCGATGCATATGCAAGCACCGTGACCATTGTCAGCCGGTTACCTCGCTACGCGAGATGACGCCCGTTTCCAAGAATGTTGGCTAGTCACAATGCTATCCAACGTCCGCGGAACTCAACTGCACGGCGTGAAACAATGTGAACGACCGCAGCCGTGCAAGCAGCTCATAACCGCTTACATTGATCCACTAATCGATTTATTTAGGAATTACGACAGGAACACCAAACCCGACTACGCACGGCCCTGCAGTAAGCGGCAAGTCTTTGTTTTATTCATTATGCCCCTGTCCTTCTACAATGAACCTAGTAAGAACCTGTAGCTAGAGTAGAGCGTTAGCTCGGACCCAGTTGAAGACTCCCTCCGGCCAACAGGCGAATATCCAATATGCTCAAGCGTTTCTATGTGACATCGCACTGAATGAGACTGCGACTGAAAAACAGTTCCTTCAATGATTGAGCAAGAAATTAAAATTCCCTCAGTACATTCCGTCTGCGCCTCACGAGATCTGCATCGGATTTCATATTCCTGTTTTCGCGCCTCGTCGAATGTCCTTGGCCGGGGATGTGAGTCAGACTCTCTTTTGAGGCGGAGAAGAATGTCAGCTGATAGATCACTGCCCTTAAGTTCATCATCCATGGATACGCAAGGGGAAGAGGAGAAAATATCCATGATGCTTTGCAACGGTCGAGAAGGGATAAACATGCGTATGTCACAGCTGCCTGGCACGAGTCCACGGAGAAGGCTATCCATTTTCCGACATCCATGAGTGCGCCAAAGACAACGAAAGACTTCCAGGGACAAAACGCTGCGTCTTTTGATAGACAACACGACATTGTAACAGAGTCCAGTGAGATAGTCGTTAGCTTCTAACAATTCCTCCAATAGATCGTTCGGGTCGTCCATAAGTGCGCAGAGACGGGCCACCACCGAGCAAGAATCGAGCGCAAAACTTCAATGACGCTGATTGACTGTTACCTCATGTCTCCACTGAGGAGTAGGCCTCACTCGCTAGGGGGAGCTGCAGAGGTGCTGGTGACATGCAGACAGCACGACCTCCGGAGTGATTCCCAAGTCATCTTAACGGGACATGCAACACGCCGATTCTTCATGCCTGGGCTCCGGGTAGCATACCGTAATTGTGGAGATGAGGAATAGGAATGCGACTAATGATATGGCGTGTTGAAAGATGAGGCCGTAAATTCCGCTCTCCTTATTTTCTGACCTCAGGGCTGCCAAAGAATATGGTATGCACAGATTGTATCCAACTCTACTGTGGTGTATTGTGTAGGGGCTCCTGTGCTGATGAGGTACAGGGACTGGAGAAGGAGAAACAAGAAATGGATGAACAGGGTATATGAGCATTGAGGGCTTGGAATAATATATATATATATATTGAATCCAGTTTATTGTCCTTGTGGGGTAACAAACCCTATGTAGGACATAACATGTGCTAGGTACAAAAGGGGGTACCCATGCCCCCACTGCATCCCTGACCCTGTGAATGCCCTAGAGACAGACCATTCAGTCAAATATAGTCACAAAACTGGGTCTATCCAAATGTACAAACAGTCACACTTCTGGTCCCATCTGATGCCCAGCTGGTGGGTCATGACAGTGGTATGGCCAGCCTTGCATAGGTAGTACTGACTAATGGCCAACATTGTGATCATAGACCTGGGACAGGCCAGTATGTGGAGCTGGGGTTGGCCAGTTGCTTACATAAGATGAAGCAGTAGTGACAAATAATGCCAGCAAAAATAACTAATGCATATATGGAAATGCTTATATAGTGTGATTTTGCATTTGACCTAACATAGATTGAACATGCAGAATTACCAAAGATTGAAAGAGCAGGCTTGATAAAAAGGGACCATCCTCAACAGAGTATGATGGAGAGCCAGTAGCTCCTGCAGAATACATAATGGCTCTGATCTGGTAGAGCCAGCTTCTTCTTGCAAATATGTTCTCTCTAAATCAGAGATGGTCAGCATGCATACAAAATTGTATTGCAGCTAACCAATCTATTTATGGGCTGAGTGCCCCAGCCAAACCCAGTCTGTGGGCTGGGATATGAGTGCAAAGATGTTCTCTTAAAACTAGTGGTCAAGTATCCATGTCAGACTATATTGTAACTTACCAATGTATTGGTGGACTTAGTGTTGTCACAGCTACTGTTATGATTTGCCCCTATTCTTTTCTCTATTGTCATCCTTGCCTATCATCATTGGCCTTACCTGATGCTTCTCCTTCAATAGAGTGCCCTAGAACATACAACATGTTCATTGCATGCCTTTATCTCTCTTATTTTTGCTTCTCTTTCTTTTCAAACTTTCTTTGCTTAGTTATGGTAGTTTCATAACCTTCCATGACCTTCCATTGCACAGTATATAAGCCTAAGTACTTTGCTCCTTGTACTCTAGCTTAGTCCTGCTCAATTTCACCTCGTTCCTCCTTGGCTCCCCTCATTGTAACTTACTGCTACCTCCTCAGCAGGCAGATTTACACTCAAACCACCTGTTATATGTCCTAGCAGGCAGAACCCTTGACCCTGTGTGGCAAGTCCTTCATCTTCATCCTGAACCCTTGATCCCATGCTTCAGTTCTTTGAGCCTATGCTCATTCCTATCTGGACCAAGCATAACAGCTACCAGTTTTAGCCAGCTTAAGTGATAGTCACATTGCTGACTAACCATAATCAAAATGAGTCAAGTATAAGTAAAATAGCAGTTAGACTAAACATAACTAAGCTGCAAAAACCAGTTTGGAGTTGGCTAGTTGGTGACAATGGGGGTATGCTCTTGTCATCACCCCCCAACCTTGACCTCCCCCTTGTACACACTCCTCACCCTCATTCTTGCCACTGCCCTTGACTCCAGCCATCTCCTGCATGTGCCATCATTGCCCAGTGTGGCTTTTTCAACACCTTCACCCATGGCATACAACACCATCTTTGTGGTCAGTGCATTATACCTGTCCATCTTGAACAACCATGCCCCCTGCAATTTTGTCATAATTAGTGTGAGCCCTGCCAGCTGCACCTGGTTCTCTGAGATTGAGTCCTCATACACTGACAATGTCTGCATGTGGAGATTGTAAGTGACTTGGATATGATCTATGTATGGTGCCATGAAGAGGCAGAGTGTGAGCAGAGGTGAATTGACTTGTGTGGTGGGGATTGAGGTGTGTTCATGCATGAATCTCAGGATCATCACCAATTCCAACCCCCACTTGTCTTCTTGTGCACACACATCAATTTAGAACCAATGCCATTGCATTGTTGTATGCTTATGACAAGTTCACAGTGCTTGTACTGTCGACAGAGCTTGATGCTTAACATGATCACCATGGGAAACACATACCACATGCATTCACTGCTCAGTTTGAAATGATGACATACAGATTGCAACAACTGACAATCATCAAGGTTGTCATCATTTGTGAATGATACTCAGACATACCTCAAACTGTACCTCCAGTGATTTGGCCCACACAAGAAGAGCCTGAGGGAATGGAGGTGGAATGCATTGGAAAAGGCTTGGAGGGATAAATGAGGTAAAAAAAGGAGGGGGGGGGAGGAAAAGATGATAGTACCTGTAACTCAAATGGCAATTTTGGGCAAGGGTGCTTGTAGTTGATGACCTGTTCAAGTATATGGGAGGGATGTCCTTTCGATAGAGCTTGAAATTGATGCCTTCAAGTTGGGAATGATGGACAACAAAGTGGATGTGAGGGAAGACTTTGTGGGCAAGGTAACATTATGTGTAAACAAGTAAAAGGTCTGATTGACATGCTGCTTGGGCAATGGCTAAGTATGACATCCAATGAATACAATGTTCCATGTGATACTAGTAGAGCTCAATGCAATCCAGTAATGACTCCCTCTCCTCAGCTGTGATTGCCTTTAGCACCTTGTTGGTGTCATTGCCTTGTCCTTGTACTACAGTTGCAAGAATTTGACTATTGTCTTAGTCACACAACATTTCTTGCTGTGGAGTCATCCACCACTTGAGACTGGGCCATTCCCTCTTGAGAGAATACTTGAGAATCTGTAAGGCTTCCATCAAGACAGGGTTTATTCAGTTGCATTGTTTTGTGTCCATTAGACCACTAGAGAAGAGTGCTCATTCACATGGGACTGAAGAGGGTTGAACAGGGAGGTAGTCCATGGCCATCAGAAAAATTGTGGGACAGCATTGTTGCTCCAACTCCCAAAATGCAAGGGGGTTGGTATTGGTGTGAGTGAGGTTGGAGGTAGTATACATGTTGTATTCTTGATCAATTAATTGAGTGGCCAGTTCTTCCACTTGAGTCAGTGCATTGGCAAACCCATACCTCTCACCCAGTGTCATGAATGTGTGGGGCTGTTCACAATGGGTAGACTGGAATGACACAATGGTTTGAGCAGAATATTTTGTGCAATATTCTTCCAGCTACATCCAATAGTCAATTTATTTTTCAAACAGGGCATGTGGATCAATGATGATCAACCCACCTTTTGACAGATGTCTGCCTTTGTGGTCACAACCACATCTGCTTCTCAATGCTGTACTACCAATGAAAGTCAAACATACAGATTGACAACTTTCAAGAGATGGGAGTTATGTTATGATTCACCCCTATTCTTTTCTTCTTATCATCTGTGCTTGTCATCATTGGCCTAACCCAATGCTTCTCCTTTGATAGAGTGCTCTAGAACATATAACGTGTTCACTGCATACCATTATCTTTGTTATCTTCACTTCTTATTCTTTTCAAATATTCTTCACTTAGTCATGGCTGTTCCATAACATTCCATGGCCTTCCATTGCACAGTATATAAGCCCAAGTACTTCATCCCTTGTACTCCAGCTTAATCCTGCTCAATTCTACCTTGTCTCCTTTGCTCCTCTCATCATAACTCACTGCTACCTCTTTAGTAGGCAGACTTATCTTCAAACCACCTACTACACATCCTAGTAGGAAGAACCCTTGACCCTATGTTCTAGTTCTTTTGAGCCTATGCTCATTCCTACCCAGACCAAGCATAACAAGTTAGATGTAAGATAGCACAATGAGATGACATACACATTGCAAAGAGGTAAGCATTGCCATGCCCAAGACAATCATGGTAAGAGTTTGCCAACTCAAGGCCAGGGGAGATGAATGGTGTGAGTTGAGGATAATTGGGTGCTGAAGATAACTTCTCCCATTGAGCCAAGAACATTTCATATGATGGGAAGGCTCTACTGAGTAGCAGTGTGCTATCCCCACACATGCTGCATTGAGCATGGGAAGGGACCTATGAACTAGTGTCATATATTATATTGGCAAGGTAAATTGTTTGTACCTCTAAAACCACTTCCTATCCTGTAAAATATCCCATCTGAGGGGTGCTAACTTGTGGTCTGAAATATCATGGTTGCAGGGGGCATCAAAGAAGCAAGTAACACCCTATAATACCAATAGCCTCAGACATGTTCACAGATCCAAAAGGCCATGAATGCTTACTTGCCAAAGTGTGTACATGCAGTTTATCATATAGTACATCAAATCCCAGCATGTCTTGACATTGTGAAGTAATTGGATCATGGGCAGCATGACAATGTCTTCCTTACCATCAATGAACCACTCCTGCTTGTTTCCTGAAATGAGTGTTTGTCTGAAGTTCAAATGGTGCTGACCAGACAAATGAACAGCACAAACAATGTTTCTCCCTTGACTAATTGGATTGTTGTGAACTATCTCAGCATATGAATCCCTGTAAATTACTTCCCCTGCCAAATTCTTCCATGATTGTGGATACCAGTTGAAGTTGGCTTGCATGTACTTGTCAAGCATGCATTGAACACAAAAATTGTAAATGTGAGGCAAACAATGAATGTGGCAGTCAATAGGGTCAAAAGAACACTCTCATTCTTCAAGAAGAATCTCAGAAAGTGTAGTCATAGCAGTATTGTTGTTAGAAGCATTGTCCATTGTGAAGTGACCAATCTGAGGGTGATAGTGAAATTAGTCACAAATAACTGCCTGTGGTGAAGTGATAATGTAGTGCATACCTTGTTGAGAGGTATCCCAGCCTGGTCAATTAGATATAGCAACACTCTGGCAATCACAGCTCCCATATGACTTTTCAGAATATAGTGGAACATGATAAGAGCAGACTTGAAAGTCAGCTTGCATGCTCCAGTTTCCATGTCTTGACTGATCCAGTGGGCTGTCATGGTGAGATATGGATCAAGACTGTCACTTGACCAGATATGTATTAGTTGTGAATGAAATTTCTCCCATTGCTGCCTATGAAAGGATGAAAGACAGTAGTACAACAAAAATACAGAAACTTACTGAAAGTTCAGCCTTCAGGGCAGCAAATGTCACCCTAAAGTTGTTGAGGATGAGCTTGCACATTTTCATGTGAGGAGGAATATCAGAATCCATGACATCCCAAGAGCAGCAGTAGAGCACAAGCTGACAGAACTCTGAGCATTCAATCTTGTTGACTGCCTAAAGATGATGATGATGGGTTAAACATGGGAGACCAAGAATGAACAAGGTATATGGACCAGGTCACCTGCAATGAGATAATGGACAATATGGTCCTTGAGCCCATTGATTGAGAATGGGAGGAGATCAGCATCAAGTCCTTGCTTTCATGATGGAATTACACCCATGGATGTTACGCGAAGCGTACCTCGAGTTGATCAAGACTACGTTGAAAGACTTACCAACGAGCAGGACACTCACGAAGAGGTACAACTCAGCTCGAAGGGACAAAGGGGCTAAAGGACCACACTTCAAGAAGTGGACTAAGGACTGAGGGACTGAGGGACTGAGAGACTGAGGGTGACTCAAGAATATGCTAGATTGCGCAGATCGAGAATAGAGTACATCGTAGTGGACGAATGAACTATATACCCAGCGACGCGTAATCGTAGAATGTCATGGAAAGCGAAAGAATAAAGGACGCGTCATCATGGAAGGTGAAAGAACAAAGGACGCGTCATCAAAGAGTAAGCAGGAATGAGTAAAGATGCGCAGCATCAGAAGTAAGGATCAACCAGTCACAACGGTGTGCATGAAGCACTCTATTGAAGTAAAAAGGCGAGTAAGCGAAGTGAAGGACGTGAGCGAATGGTAGGAAAGGACAACCGTAACATTACCCCCCAACTAAGCCTTGAAGGCCCTGACCTCAAGATCAAGCCGAGTCCGTCAAAGGAGGAGGAGGAAAAGATGCCGCGAATGCCTGGGAGGGAGTGGAGTTTTCGAATGGGCAGTCGGAGAGGATATGTCCAGCCTCATCACAACGGGAACAGGTGTGAGTAGGGCAGAAACGATCAGAATGACCCCAGCGGGAACAGGCAGTGCACTGAGTTGTGAAGCAAAGATGGGCAGGATGTCCAGGGGCGTAAATGCGACAAGATGAGCATCGGTATTCGGAGCAGTTTTCCTGGTAATGTCCAGAGCGATGGCAATGGTAACAAAGGATGGAGGCGGTTGCCGGAGGGCGGATGATAGGAGATGTGAGGGTTTGGACTGCAGAGGAAAGGATGCATTTGCCGGTAGGGCTGCGGAAGAACTGGATATGCTCGCGATTGAGGGCAAGGACATGTTGGTCGACGATGAAACCATCTGAGCAGAGGGAGGGGTCATTGACGTGATGATGGGGGATGAGTTGGACAGATGAGAGATGGGCAGCGAGTGGCAGAGAAGAGGAGGGAGCAGGAGGAGCGATGGGCAGTGGGGGGGGGAGAAGAGGAAGTCGAAAGGAAAGTGGAAGAAGTAACGGTGGGAATGGAGGTAATCGAGTTGACGTATCTATTCTGCGCATCACGAGGAAGAGAAAGATAAATGCGACGAAAGGTAGGATAAAGGGTAGTGGGATCAAGTCGTTCAACAAAGACATGGAAACCGTGAAGATGAAGGATGGAGAGAATGTGATCTGGAAGGCGACTGATTAAAAGACGAAGAGGGAGTCCGAAAGCCGCGGGAAGATCAGAAGGGGCAGCTTGGAAATGGTACGATTGTACTTTCGACACATCAAGGAAAAGGCGTACGAGTTCTTGGGAGATTTCATCTTCCTTGTAAAGAGGATCAGTCTTGAGGGCGTGGACGAGGGTAGGATCGGCGAGAATGGCGGCATAGAGGGTGTAGACGGCGGCGGTGGGTAAAAAGGCAGGCTGCACATGTCTGGAGCGTAGAGGAGAGGAGGTGGAGAGTGAAGAGGAAGAGGGAGATGAGGAGTAAGCGGACATTGCGAAAGAGGCGAAGAATTGGAAGTACAAAGAGGTTTACGAAGAGGGAAAAATAGAACACAACAAGGATCATACGAAGAGGGTGTTTAATTTTTTAGATGAACAGGGCAGTCGTCGAAGCGGCAAAAGTATTTGTGTTCCAGGAAATGAGAAGAAGATAATATGGGATGGTGAAGAAGGAAATAACGTCGGGCTTTAGCGCGAGGGGAAAACAGTTGGCGGTATGCAATTTCGATGGGGATGGGGTCCATGCTATCGTAAGGAGTGGGTCCGTTTATAAGTAGAGAGGATGTCCTTGGCATGGCGGAGATTAATTTCTGGTTCCCATGTGTTTTCTGCTGCGGAGTACCCTTTCCATGCAGTCAGGTACTGATAATGGCCAGGGGATCCCTTGTGTGAGAGGATACCGTCTACTTCGTACTCCTCTTCTCCGTCAATTACGTCAGGAGGCGGTGTGGGAAATGAAGGACCATGTGTGTCAGTGGAGCGGAAGGAGGAAAGAAGGGTGGCGTGGAAAACGTCGTGAATTTTCCATGTGGAGGGTAGACAGAGGCGATACGAGAGGGGGGATAGTACCTGAGAGATTTCGAAAGGGCCCAATCGTTTGGGTGCTAGTTTCCTGGAAGGGTAGGGGATGCGGAGGTTGGTGGTTTCTAGCCATACCTTATCGCCGACCTTCCAAGGGGAGAACTTCCAAGCGCAGTGTCGAATCATGAGGCGTCGGGTGGATTCATGAGCTGCCAAGGCTTCCTTTCGGGATTCTTCCAGATTGGCGAGGCGAGAAGAGAGAGCTGGGATGAAAGTCTTTCTGAGGGGGGGGTAGGCACGAGGGTTATAGCCCATCATAAGGAAGAAAGGGGAAGTTTTCATGGAAGAGTGGGGGGAGGAGTTGTGGTGGAATTCAGCTGAGGATATGAAGGAGGACCAGGAATGAGGTTGATTTCCGCAAAAGAGACGAAGATACATCTCAATTTCCTGGTTGGTCTGTTCTGTCTGACCATCGGTCTGAGGATGATATGCTGTGGATAGTTTGATGTCGTAGTGTAACAAGCGTGCTAGCTCCCTGGCGAAGGCGGATGCGAATTGGGGGCCACGGTCTGAGATGATGGAGTCATGTAAGCCAAAGCGTTTGAAGACGTTGTTGAAGAATAGGAGGGCCACTCCTGCAGCGTCAATGGTTTTTAAACATGGCATGAGAATTACCCCCTTCGAAAGGCCATGGTCGACCACGACCAACAGAGAATCGAAGCCGGCAGAGAGAGGGAGATCCGTGATGAGGTCCATGGACAGTTGGCGGAAAGGGAGCAAGGTGGAGGAGGGAATGGGAGAGAGGGGGGGCGTGGTGGGGTGAGTGTTTACTTTGGACTGTTGGCAGAGAGCACAACCCAGGACGAAGTTGTGAACGAAAGTGGACAGGCCTGGCCACCAGAAATCTCGTTCGACGAGAGCTTTGGTGCGGAAGAAACCCATGTGGCCCGTTGTGGGGGATGTGTGAAAAGAGCGTAGCAGGGCCGAGTGGGAAGCGGGGGGAACATAGAGCCGATCGTGAAAGTAGAGATGTCCATTGTCGAAAGACCAGTCTTCGACAGAAGAACGAGGGAAGAGAGGGGAGTTGTCTTGCAAGGACTGAAGGGCACGAATGACGAGGGGATCAGAGGAGGAAGACTGGCGGATGCTGTCCGCAAGAGCGAGATCGAGGGCAGAGATGACGACAGGGTCAGGGAGGATGGGAGAGATGTTGTCCAAAGAGGTGTCGACATCGATGTTGCGAGATAAGGCATCCGCGGGGGCCATGCGAGAGCCCGGAGTTACCTGCCAGACTATGTCAAAGTCTTGGAGGAGAAGTGACCAACAAGCCTGTCGGCGAGAGAGTTTGCGAAGGTCCTTGAGATAAGAGAGGTTCTTGTGGTCGGTGATGATGGTCACGGGATGGGGAGTGCCTTGGAGGTAATGCCACCATTCCTGAAGGGCTAGAATCACAGCAAGGAGTTCGCAATCGTAAATGTCATAGTTTCGTTCAGCCGGGGAGAACGTCTGGGAGAAATAGGCACAAGGATGGAGGTCTCCGTTGGTATCACTCTGAAGAAGAACGGCTCCCGCAGCTAAGAGAGAGGCATCCAACATGATGGTGAAAGGCTGGGAGACGTCAGGGAAAGCTAGGACTGGAGAGGAGGAGAAACAAGCTTTTAAGGAGTTGAAGGCATGTTGTTGGAGAGGGGTCCAAAGCCAAGGTTCGTCTTTACGGGTGAGGAGGGTCAGAGGGGCAACCAGATTTGAGAAGCCGGGGATGAATTTGTGATAGAAATTAGCGAAGCCGAGGAAGGAGCGAATGCCTTTGACTGAAGTGGGAGGCTTCCAGTCTGCGATGGCAGAGAGCTTTGCCAGATCCATGTGTATCTGTCCTTGGCCAATGACAAGGCCCAAGTATTCCATCTGAGGGGAGTTGAAAGTGCATTTAGATATTTTCAAAGATAGGTTATTTTCTCGGAGGCGCTGGAGGACTAGTCTGGTGTGGGTGTGGTGGAGTTCGTGGTTGTGTTGGGTGTGGATTCCAATGTCGTCCATGTAGATCTTCAACCATCCTTCGGCGATCATATCTGCGAAGATATGGTTCATGAACGCCTGGAAGGTGGGAGGGGCATTGTTGAAACCGAAGAACATGACTGTTGGTTCGAAAAGTCCTAAGGGTGTGATAAAGGCTGCTTTCCATTGATCCTCCTCGCGTAAACGGATGTTATTGCACCCCCAACAAACGTCAAACTTGGTGAAGAGGGTTGAGTCCTTTATGTCATCGATGAGTTCCGAGATAAGGGGTAATGGATAGGCATTGCAGACAGTATGAGAGTTGAGATATCGATAGTCCTGGCAAGGACGAAGAGTTCCGTCCTTCTTGGGCACAAAGAAAAACGGGGAGGCCTGGGGGGATTTCGAGGGGACGATACGACCGGTTTTCAAATTCTCTTTGATGAACGTTCGGCAAGCTTCTTTTTCAGCAGGATTGAGGGGATAGACCTTGGCGATTTTCGGAACAAAGGAGGGTTTGAGATCGATGAAGTGATCGAAAGGACGATGGGGAGGTAAGGTCTCGAACATCTTTTCAGAGAATACATCAGCGTAATCGGTGCACCAGGAGGGGATTGGAACGTCTTTAGGTAGGTTCTGTTGTGCCAATTGGGTGGACAAAGTGATCTTTCCGAGATGTTGGGGATAGGTCTCGTCAACATCCTTCCAGGGCGGACGCTCACTAAGAGGTACCACAGCATCCTGGAGAGTGAGGGTGTTGGCAGACCAATCAATGACAGGGTTACATTTCTTTAACCAAGTCATTCCAAGGATTATGCGAGGAGAGCCTAAAGATGTGACCAAGAAGGTGATTTTATCGGAGAGGTCAGGGAAGATGACATTTGCGGTGATAGAGAAACAGATGGTCCCTTGGTGATTGGGGGTTCCGTCCACATTGTAGGCAGTGAGGGGTTGAGGAAGTTTTCGAATAGCTTTTCGAAGTTTGGGTACAAGGGAGATGTCGATGAAGTTATTGGTGGCACCACAGTCTACGAGGGCGGTGGTGGTAACGGTTTGTGACTCGGATTGTAGGTGAATGGGGAGATGCAGGGTTCGTTCATTGGAGAGGCTACTATTACAGTGTCGATACCTAGGGAAGGAGACGTTACAACTTCTTCCCTTACTGAAAACCCGAAGAGGAATCGTCCTTAGTTTCCTCGAAACAAAGTTTGAGTGTTTGTAAAATTTCCCCCTCATCCTTTCCGGTAGTTTTGAGCTTAGAAACGTAGGTATCAAGGGCTGAGGATTGTTTTGGGGGAGGGGCAGGGGAAGTGGTGGTGGGGGTGGTGTTAGTAGTTTGGATGCGTTGTTGGGGAATGCGAGAGGATTTCGAAGCAAAGGTCTTACACTGCGTGGCGTTGTGTCCTTTCTGTTGGCAACGGAGACAAAGTCCTTCTCTGAAGCAGCGAGCATGTTCTGCAGGGGTGAGTTTCGAGACGTGAATAGAATTGATGTCCATGGCATTGGGATCTGTGGTGGGGGTGCGGGGGAATGAGGAGGGGGTACGATGGCCTCGTCGAAGGGCTGCAATGCGGGCTTTCTGGGCATGGAAGGTTTTAGCCTTTTCGATCCACTCCTTGATGGTAGTGGGAACGGTAGTCATGGAGAGGATCATGATGGACAATTGTTGGTCGAGTCCAAGGGAGAATTGATCTATGAGAGTGGTGTCATCGGTGATGGCGGCTCTGGCTACAAGGTTTTGGAAGTCGGTGATGTACTTTTGGAAACCATCGTCGGTTTCTCCGGTAGGTCCTCGGGTGGATTTCTGTACGAGCTTGGATAGTTCGAGGCGGGCGGTGGCTTTGGTGTCGAAGGGATAGAAGGTAGATTCAAAGTTTTCTGTGAACTTGGCAAAGGTCTTGTCAGGGAAGGTACTATCCGCCATTCGATCATACCACATTTCCGAGAAAGAGATACCGCGTCCCTTACTCATCTTGTTGAGAGTGGTCATGATTTTTGTTTCATCGGTGGCATACAGGGCTTTGTTGATTTCGAAGTAGGCCTTCATGGCCTTGATCCATCGGACAGCATCCGTGGGGTCGCCGGAAAAGTCCGCGGGGAGGGCTGCCTTTAGTTCAGTCATGGTGTGAGTGGTCTGGGTGCTAAGTGGGGTGTTGACAATGGGAGGGGCTGTTTGAGGTAAAGGGTTCTGTGGGAGGACTGGGCTAAGAGCGATGGGGGATCCTAGGGGGTTGCTGGGGCATGGAGGCTGAGGCTGTGTGGAGGTGGTGTGAAATGCTGGGGTACGAAGTGGGGAATTTAGTGAGCTGGGGGTGTTTCATCCTGCTAGACGATGGCGTCGTCGAAGTTCTGTGGTGGAAAGAATAGGCTCCTCGTCTGAGGAGTCGTCACTGGGGGCTCTGATCCTATGAATGATGAACCGTTGTGGGTCCTACTCCGTAATAGGAGGGACAGGGGAGATTCTCGATCTTTTGTTACGCGAAGCGTACCTCGAGTTGATCAAGACTACGTTGAAAGACTTACCAACGAGCAGGACACTCACGAAGAGGTACAACTCAGCTCGAAGGGACAAAGGGGCTAAAGGACCACACTTCAAGAAGTGGACTAAGGACTGAGGGACTGAGGGACTGAGAGACTGAGGGTGACTCAAGAATACACTAGATTGCGCAGATCGAGAATAGAGTACATTGTAGTGGACGAATGAACTATATACCCAGCGACGCGTAATCGTAGAATGTCATGGAAAGCGAAAGAATAAAGGACGCGTCATCATGGAAGGTGAAAGAACAAAGGACGCGTCATCAAAGAGTAAGCAGGAATGAGTAAAGATGCGCAGCATCAGAAGTAAGGATCAACCAGTCACAACGGTGTGCATGAAGCACTCTATTGAAGTAAAAAGGCGAGTAAGCGAAGTGAAGGACGTGAGTGAATGGTAGGAAAGGACAACCGTAACAATGGATAGGTGATCAGATGGATCTGGAGGAGGGGGGGGGGCAAGTTATCCAGCTTGATACCAGGCTGGGTGAGAACATGCTTGATGGACTTGAACATGTAGCCAAACATGAATGTGTTCTTTATAAGTTTAGCATTGATATGCCACTCACACCTCTCAGTCTGTTCCAAGTAAAGGAGTATATGCCTAGCCTCAATATGATAATGAAGGGTAGTGTTGGATGTTTTGGGGCTAAAATGGTATTGAACATTGTAGGAGTCCCCCTTCACCACAAGTTCAGCTGTGATCAATCTACCATTGATGCATGAGTGAATCAGCAGCTTGTCAGGGATGGTAGACTCACTTGCATGGGTTGCAAATAGCACCTTCTTTTTCCTTTTGAAAGAAGAATTTGATATTGAGTGCCTTGTGGGAGGAGATAGGGAAGGTGTTGGTAGTGAGGGGATCTGTGGTGGTTGAATTCAACATGGACCTGTTAGTAGCTAGGAAATCCCTGACAGACAGATCTGATTGATCTTGAATGGACTTTTTTGCCAGCATGATAGTGGTATGATGGTAGTCAGATTGGTCTGCTATAGTTCCCAATTCCAATTCATCCTCTGAAGCATCAGAATAATTGTGAATATCAAATAATTCACCATTATCTTGAAAATTTTCTTTGTAATATGTGGGTGGGTGATGAGTCCTGTGAGTTCTTGAACTAGCTTCCAGGACAGGGTCTTGAATAGACCTGGGCTCAACTATGGAAGTGGGATTGAAGCCACCATTGGGTCTTGGGCCATCCTGGCCATGATGGTGACATTGAGCCTGAGCTTGCATGGAAGGAAATCAAGCAAACAAGTTCTATGAAAAGTCAGCTACTCAAGAGATTGCCAATATTGAAGGGGAAAAAAAATGCTCAGCCTTTTAACAGGCAAGGACATGATGACATGATTTAAAAATGAGGGTGGTGGAGTTGTGTTGACCTGCTAACTATATAAAATAAAACTATAAATCACAATTCATGTAGTGCATGCAAGTTACTGACTTACCACTCTTATGCACTATGAAAAGTTGATGGCAAAAATGGCATGAAGAGTGACTAGTGACTTGCAAATCAGTCACCTCATTCTGAATGCCACTAGTGGCTGGGTTTCTAGTGTGTTTAGTTGATTTTGTTTACTTTTTTGGCTGTACTAACTGGTGATTTTCAAAAAATACTACATATGTACATATGTTCCAAATTAATGTAGCAAAACTGATGTACTATAAGTGTGGCATAGGGAGTAATACAACACAACTTTCATCAAGTAATGGTCTTGCAAACCATATCACATTCATCATTGTTTGTGTCAGTGACCATCACATCTACAAACCATTTGGGGAGCATGACTGTTTGTTTGTTGTGTGTTTCTGCTACAACTTGGCAGCTTCTGGCATGGGTAATGGGTGGGGACCAAGGGGCTGGTTGCAAGGGGAGGGAGGCCTGTGAGGTGACCAGAGAACAAAGGCAGGATTGAGGGTGGACATAGTCACCAGACATATCAATGTCACCAATAGAATGTTTGGTGCCTCTGAAAGTATCTGCATACCAAGCTTGAAATCACTTGTGTACAGTATGTTTGGTAGTGTTTGCAATGCTTATCTGGCACTATTGCCAGTTAAAGTCCCACAGAATGTCTGTTGCCTCAAGGGCATCTGTGTCTGCATTGGGATTGAGTTGCTTGCTGAAATGAATGATGGTGTCCTGAATTTTTGCAATCCCTTTGTTGATTGCAACATTCACCACTCACATATCAATCTGTGGGAGTAAAGTCTATGTTTTGTTAGTCATTGTCACATAGATCTGTGATTTCACTTACCCCATACACAGTCACCTGGCCACCACACTTGTGAATATCAATCTTGTCCTCACCATCCTTTATCCAAATGTAATAGTCAACTTGCATGATCCAGCACCATGAGTGATTTGCAACTGTGACTGAACTGAGCAGTCCAGAGCCTCCATTTGTCATCTGCAACATGTCAAGAAACTCTGAGAATGAACTACATTCTGCATAGCAGCAGAAAGTGTGCGAAGTGGTCAATGTTATGCTTGGTCTGGGTAGGAACGAGCATAGGCTCAAAGAACTAGAATGTAGGGTCAAGGGTTCAAGGTGACGACGGAGTACTTGCCCTGTAGGGTCAAGGGTTCTGCCTGCTAGGACGTATAGCAGGTGGTTCGAGGGTAAGTCTGCCTACCAAAGAGGTAGCAGCGAGTTTCGGTGAGGGGAGCGAAGGGAGACGAGGTAGATTGAGCAGAACTAAGCTAGGGTACAAGGGACGAAGTACTAGAGCTTATATACTGCGCAATGGAAAGTCATAGAAGGTCATGGAATAACTATGACTAAGCGAAGAATGTTTGAAAAGAAGAAAAGAAACAAAGATAAGGGATAAGGGTGTGCGACGAACACGTTGCATGTTCTTGAGCACTCTATCGAAGGGGAATCATCGGGTAAGGCCGACGGTAGTAAGCAGCAATGAATAAGGGAAAAGAATAGAGGCAAATTGTAACAGTCAAACCCTCCTTAGGAGAACAATAGGGTGTGTCTTCATCAATGATAATCATCATAACCATGATGATCTCTGGATGAGCATCAATTTCAAGTTGTAGTTTCACCATAAGTGCTTCTTTACTTTGGGAGAATGCATATTCACCAAGAAATATGATTTGAGAGTCCAAACATGATTCCAATTGGTGCATGAGGAGAATGGCAATATCAGGTGTCATATCAAATTCATTGAACAGGGACTTGAGGGGAAGATTCATTTCAACTGAGGGATGGATGAGCATGCTATCATATGGCATCTGCTCAATAGCTGGAACCAGTGCATGGTTCATTTTGGTCAATGGTGCCTCATGGATTGATCTTGGCCATTCAACAATAAGAATACATTCTGATGCCAAATAGGCTAACCTACCTCATTGTTTAGCAGTGAATCATGTATGAGAACCAAGAAATACATACCACAGTTTCCTTTTGAGGGTAGTTGTCTCCAACATCTGGGTTATGACATTATATTCTCAAGAGCTGATCTGCTCAAACATTTATTGATACATCAATTTGTTGTACCAGCATATATTAAAATCTATGAACCTTGATAGCTTCACTGGTTTTGTCTTTCTCATCCCCCCCTCGGATGAGATACTGCATGATTGAAACACTTAGAGCCATAGTTGAGTGCAGTCATTGGTAAAAGTGTGAGAAATGAAATGACAAGTATGAGCACACAAGTTGCAGGTACTTGAAGAAGAGGAAAAGAAATGGAATGTGTTTATCTTGCCTGGAACCCCAAGGGGAGAACCAAGAGAACTCAACTGAGGAGTTCCTTGGTGATCTATTGGCTTATATACTAAAGTACATGTTTGTCCGTATAGTGTACAGATCGTAGATACATAAAGTGTCCATGCGCATCCGGTGAGGATGTGGCAGCATAGCCATACATGCATAGATCATGAGGAGTACATACCGTAGGTGCATGGTGTGGTAGATCTAAAGATAAATGATCATAGGGGCCAACATGCCCTAGGCATGAGGTGAGTCCGATTGTGACATATGTGATGTTCATGAATGGAATTAAAGGGTGGAGGCACAGTCCGTGAGTCCATGAAGAAGTGAAAGATCAAGTGGGTCCATGTACCCATAAGTGAAAGATAAACATACACTTAGATGTCAGCCATTGCCAACGTGTACACCCCATCAGGGGCCAAGAATGGGAAAAGAAAAGAGAAAGAAAGGGAACATAAAGAAAGCAAAAAATATACATCTGTAACAAGGACTAGCATTGGCCAGGTATCTAACTCACATCTTTCTAGTCAACTTCACTTTGATCTCTCTAAATCAGGATAGTTCCATGATAGACTATTGTGGCTCAAGCTGTGGGTGCAGATGTAGGGCTAGGCCCAACCAGGTGCCTACCTCACAGATGTAGGACTAGGACTTGGCCATGTATCTAATTCACATCTTTCTAGTCAATTTCTCCTTGATCTCTCTGAATCAGGGCAGTCTATGATAGACTAGTGTAGCTCACCAACTGATTCATAGACTAGGGGCCAGCCTCACAAATGTAGGACTAGCACTGGCCAAGACTTATTGTAGCTCACCAACTGATTCATACACTACTAGAGGGATAGCCAGGGCTGTGGGTGCAAATGTAAGACTAGGCCCAGCCAGGCATCTACCTTACAGATGTAGGACTAGCATCAGCTGGTTATCTAACTCATATCTTTCTAGTCAACTGTTGATGAGGTAATGCTGATGAGGTAACAGTAAGTTCAACACCTTTTT
Organism: Heimioporus retisporus; assembly: GCA_038090495.1. NCBI lineage: Eukaryota > Fungi > Basidiomycota > Agaricomycetes > Boletales > Boletaceae > Heimioporus > Heimioporus retisporus. The sequence goes on along the minus strand of JBBPMV010000108.1, from coordinate 13,145 downwards.
CACCTGCCAACCACTGAGGCTGGTATCTTTGAGGCAGCTTCTTGATCACTGCCTGAACCTCATTCTCATCCTGATCATCACTACCATCCTTCTTGTTGTCAAAACTAACATCATTGCTGAGGTCTGAGTCAGAAAGACCATCTCCAAACCATTTATCCTTATCAGAAGACTCATCAAAAGACTCAACATAAGCACATTTTTGAGGGATAGTTCTTGGTGGTTGATGGGAGCATTCAAGAAGGAGCAAGTCAGTATTCTTTGCTTTGATGAACTCAACAATTGGAAGTTCTTTTGTAGCATGGTTTTTCTAGTGTGACCAAAGGTGAAGTAAATTCTTGTTGGTGATCTTTGAGGGGTCAGGCACATGGAAGTCAGGTGGAATGCAAGCAGGATCCAGGTATTCAGTGGGCTTCTTTGACAATAGCAACCATGGAACAGCCACTTTTTCCTTGCCCACAAACTTCACTGGGAGGTTTTATATATATATTAGTCAATATAGGTTGTGCTAAGGGTTTAAAGCTACTAACCATAAGCTTTCCTGAAAACCTTCCACACAACATCCTGATAGGACTTGAGAGGAAGACTCAAAGCTCCTTGTGAAAGCATTGGATTTTCTTCAGAGTCCACAGGAACCTCAGGTATGAACTCTCCACCCCTTTCTTCACTACTTGTATCAGAATCTAAAGCCAGGTTAGATAAATAAACATCCATAACCAAATAAGACAAGGACATACCTTCATCTCCCAAGTAGGAAGCAAGCAACTCTGCTCCATCCATGTTCCATTTCTGAGTATTATTTGGAAAGGTGGAAATTTTATTTGATTGACCTGCAGATGCTCTGCCTTCCATGCTACAAGCCAAATCATTGGGCTTCAAAGAAACTAATAAAATATCATACTTACATAGTGGTCTTCATATTTTCCCCAGGGTTTCAATAACCTAGAAGAACTACTGCATATACCTCCATTGTCTGTTGCAAGCATTTAATGTATTCATTAGTCATCTTGGTGAGATTTTTTTTTTGATACCTGCAATTATAGATAGCCAAAGAACACAAAGACAATGCTAGAGGCACATATGCAGCTTGTTTTTGAGGATTTTGTAATCCCACCTCATTCCACTTTTTTGCTGTTGTCTCAGCTTCTTCCTAGATTTCCTTAGATGCTTCTTTCCACCACAGATGTGCCATTTTGGTAAACTCTCCAAAAGTTGTCTTGTCTGTTGTATTGCAACCCTTCTAATCTGCCTCCACAATTTCATCCCTATACAACCTGCAGGCTACTCAAAATGTATCCCATGGTTTTTTGTATTTACCAGCCTCAGTGGGACATGCAGCAGCCTCACAATCCTCAATTGTGAAGACTTGATCCACACTCATCTCAGCTTCCTTTATTGATGCCTCTTCAGCCTCTCAGTCATTCCCAGTTAGGAATTGCAAAAAGTGTTTCCAAATTTCCTAGAACCCAGATCAAGCAATGTTATAAAAAAAAATAAGGCCAGTTGTAGAGCCACACACCAACTTCAAATGAGAAGGCAGTTGGACCTCCCCCTAGACCACAGCATCATAGGTTTTGAGCATTTTCTTGCAGGTTTTAAGGAGACATGCTTGTCTTGCAGGATTATTTTGAGCCTCCACATAGTTTTCCTGATATATCTCCAAAATAGAAGCCAAAGCTTCAGTTCAGGCAGCCATTTGGGCAAATAGATTGCAATCAGATAACTTTAAAAAAAAAGTGGCAGGATAGAAGAAAAGACTAGGTAGTGAACAAACAGATGCATGTAAAAATCCACAATATCATGTGATGAACATGTGATGCTGCCATGCTGTGCATTAATAATAGGAGATCACATGCAGGATCACATGACAGTAGTTCAAAGATGCATAACATGAAACTGGTTTTCAGCTTGAAACATATGAGACAAAATGTAGACAAAAATAAAAGAGAAGGAAAATGTTATGCTTAGTCTAGATAGGAATGAGGATATGCCCAAACAACTAAAGCAAAGAGTCAAGGGTTTGAGGTATTGACAAAGTACTTGCCACTTAGGGTCAAGAGTTCTTCCTGTTAGGATGTATAACAGGTGGTTTGAAGGTAAGTCTACCTACCAAAGGGGTAGCAGCAAGTTACACTGAGGGGGACAAAGGAAGAACAAGGTAGATTGAGCAGGACTAAGCTAGAGTACAAGGGACGAAGTATTTAGGCTTATATACTATGCAATGGAAAGTCATAGAATGTTATGGAACAATCATAATTAAGCAAAGAATGTTTGGGAAGAACATGAAGTGAAGATAAGAAAGATAAAGGCATGCAACAAATATGTTGCATGTTCTAGAGCACTCTATCAAAGTAGAGACATCAGGTAAAGCTGATGACAATAAGCAGGGATGACAAAAAGTAAGATAGGGGTGAATTGTAATAGAAAAACAAATTGTCTAAGGTATATCCATGACCATCTTTAACCACCCACTACTCCCATTATGATGCAAAGTCTGGGGATTAGAAGGGGCAGCCACCACAAAGGACTTTGGGTTAAAAATGCACTTCAAACCATCCTAATCACAACTCTCATTACCACACTCAAACTTGTATCCACCCAATGACTTTGAGTAAACCTTGATCCATGGGTTGATAGTTCCACACCTGGAACACTGGATAGGGATGGACTAACCCCATGGTCAGATATCTTTGTGGTATCAGACAAACTTGACAGTGGAGCTGGAAGACTTGATGTAAACTAACCCAGTATGCTTGCCTAACATTTCAGCAAACTTGAGGTTGTGCTCTAAAGCTGCATCAAATTGGAAACCTTGGACAATAATAGATCAGGAGAGGCTCATAAGAAACTCTGAAGCTGCCACAGAGGCAAGACAAGGGGCATCAAAGGTAACAATATGTGCAACACCTAAGCTACAAAGAAAATTAGTTATATAGCAAATCAAACACATGCACAAACCTCTCCAAGCCTGTTTTTAATGGAGCAACAGACTCTGGCTTTGTTACCAAGGCACCACAGGCCAGCAGATACATATAAGATCCTTGCAGAATTGGCTTGAATGGTCCCAAAACAAACTCAATCCACTGTTGACTGGTGAGATATGCCAAACTCAAAAATGTCATTTCTCACCTCATATACTATAGCTGCCACATGATTTTTGGACTGGTCAAAACCAAGGAAAAGATCCCTAGTGTCATGATCTGTATGATCCATTAACACCACAGAACATGCTTCAACTCATTCTTTGAGACAAAGGCCAGAAGTTCTGTAACCTTTGCTGGCCAAGCCTCCAATGCTTCATCCTTTATTAAATCAAATGGAATGTCAATCACATTAAGTCCACCATGTGGATAGTATGCATTCAGGGCCTCCTGAATGATGGCAAAATGTGTAACCTGGGCAACACCCTCCAGGCAGAGGTGGATGAGTAAAGCTGGTGAGGATTCAAAGTGAGCATTGGTGGAGATGTCAAAAGTAGACTTCTGAATGGTAAAGAAGTTTGGCAGGGTGGGAGTACCATTCAGAGTAAAACCCTATTAATATGTCAGTAGTAGCCATTGATGGAAGAAGCACAAAGTGTGGGACTCACATAGTATGGTGTTTTCCTTTTCAGGCACTGATCCTGGAGCCAATGACACTCTACATAGGTGAACTTAACTCCTGGTGCATTGACTGCCTTCAATGTGACATCATTGATGTCAAGACACATGTTGCAGACAACATAGTGACATTCATTCTGATCACATTGAAAAAGAATCCCTCCATCTTGGCAGAGACAGCAAAACTATTGAATAGTATGCCTATCAGTTAGATTGTGAATGACTTGTATATTTTTTGCATCTCACTTTCAGCTTGGCCAGCAAAAAGATGTACTTGTTTAGAGACAGGAGCCACAGTGCTGCTATTCTTTATAAGATTCTTGTGCTTGGCTGTTGCTCCAGTAGCTTTTTTAGCTATGCATCTGGTACACACCATAGTAACAGTTCACTTAGCTGCAAGATGCAGGACCAGTTCTGTGACTTGAAAAATTTTCAACTTGACAAGTGTGTGAATGTTTTGACTTACTGGGCTTTTCTTTGTTGCACAGCAGATTGAAGTCATGGCACATTCTCCAATGTGCATGTGATCTTGCTTATGTGAGTAAACAATCACAAATAAGCATTGTTGAATTAAACTGGAACTGACAACTGCTCAACTTCTTTTTTTCCAATCATATTGCAACTAGGCAAGGCAGTTGCTAGCACCACATTGCTGAAACTTTTCAATGATGCTGGACTGCAGCTGGCATCTTTGAAAAGTAACAGCAACTTTGACAAGGTGTATTTTAGCCTGTTTTTACAGGCTAATTTCTTTTGTCATAGATCTGCCATTGGGCTTTGAATTAGAATGCTTTTTTTTTTTTTTCAGATGTTTAGATTGAGTATTAGCTCAGTACTACTGGTGTATCTGCACCATTCATGTATTTTCTTTCAAGGTTCTGGTGCACTCATTTTTTTTTTTAAACATGTCAATTTAGGTTCACAGACCCTAAGTTGTATTGGTGTGTGTTTTGTAATGATATCAGCATGCTCATTCTTTTTTTAGATTGCATTGCTACTCCACTGATGTAGTCACATTTCATTACATTTGGTGTATCCATGTCTGCAAATGGTGTATTTCATTATATTCAATGGTTGCTAACTACTTTTTTTGATCCTAGATCAGTGCAGCACAATGCACACAATAAGTCAGGACACTGGTCCTGCTCTTGCTGTTGCATTGCCTTTGTTGGGTTCTGGGGGCTTTGGGTGCATGGTATAGTGTGTTGGGATGTTGGTTCCACTCTTGCTGTCATACTGCCATGTTGGGTTTGGGAGCTTTAGGTGTGCAATGTGGTGTGTTGGAACATTGGTCCCACTCTTACTCTCATGCTGCTGCATTGGGTTCTGGGGGCTTCAGGTGCATGGTACAGTGTGCTGGAACACTGGTCCCACTCTTGTTGTCATGCTGCTGCATTGGGTTCAGGGGCTTTTGGTGCATGGTGTAGTGTGTCAGGATGTTGATCCCACTCTCACTCTCACATTGCTGCATTGGGTTTGGGGGCTTCAGGCATGCAGTTCAGTGTGTTGGGACATTGGTCCTGCTCTCACTCTCATGCTGCCACATTGGGTTCTGGGGGCTTCAGGCACATGGTGTGGTATGTTGGGATGCTGGTCCTGCTCTTGTTGTCACACTGCCACATCAGGTTCTGGAGGCTTTAGGTATGTGGTGTGGTGTGTCAGGACACTAGTCCCATTCTTATTGTCATGCTGCTGCATCAGGTACTGGGGGCTTGAGGTGCACAACATGGTGTGTCAGGATGTTGGTCCTGCTCTCACTCCCACACTGCCACATTGGGTTCTGGGAGTTTTAGGCATGTAGTATGGTGTGTTGGGACATTGGTCCAATTCTTGCTATCATATTGCTATTGTTTGATTGTAGGCTTTAGGTGCATGGCATGGTATGTCAGGATGCTGGTCCTGCTCTTGCTGTTGTACTGCCACATTGGATTCCAGGGACTTTAGGCATGCAGTGGTGAGTCAAGACATTGGTTTCATTCTTGCTGTCATGCTGCTGTTGTTGGGTTTGGAGGGCTTGATGCATGCAGCATGGTTTGTCAAGACATTGGTTCTACTTTCACTGTTGCACTGCCACATTGGGTTCTAAGGGCTTCAGCTGTATGGCAGGCATGTTGGGACACTGGTCCTGCTCTTTGTTGTACTACCATTTTGGATTCTGGGGGATTCAAGCACCATGTGGTGCATCAGCATGTTGGTCCTGCTCTCACTGTGTTGCTGTCATAACAGGTTTTGGGGGATTCTGGGTGATGTGCTGCATTTGGTTACCACAAGGTAAATTTTTTTGGCTTTAATTTTTGATACTGACTGCTTTCTAGTTCAAACCTGCAATATCAAGCACTCAGCCTCTTCTCCCACTTTCCCTTTTTTTGTATTCACTGCTTTCCATGTACTTTCATTGCTAGATTGAACTTGTCAAGGAGAGGGCCCCTCCAAGACAGTTTAATCTTAGCCCTTTTTAGTTACTCATTTTTACTTCATTTTTTGAGTTAGTTAATTATGCAAGCCCCTGCTATGTATGTGTATAGAAAATATACTACCAAATTGTTGAACCAAAAAAAGGTCACATGACCTAAAATTATTAAGCAAAAAAACATGTGATCTGTCAACTAGGCTAGCTACCAAAGTGAATGAAAATTTATTTTCCCAGCAACTACCATGGCTTATTTAGTACCCAATGAGGGGATTTATGGCCACCTTGTGAAGCAAATGAAGGCTTTTTTTAAGATAATAACCCTTGGTAACATTATGAATGAAGGGAATGTCTCTTGGTCAAAGTTGCAAAAGCCTAGGTAAGTTTGGTTACTATGGTGCCAAGACTTGCTCTCAATGAGATTTTCAAGAATGAGGACTCTGTTATGCTTGGTCTGGGTAGGAATAAGTGTAGGCTCAAAGAACTAAAGCATAGGGTCAAGGGTTCAAGGTAAAGATGAAGGACTTGCCACACAGGGTCAAGGGTTCTGCCTGCTATGACGTATAGCAGGTAGGTTGAAGGTAAGTCTGCCTACTGAAGAGGTAGCAGTGAGTTTCAGTGAGGGAAGTGAAGAGGAACAAGGTAGATTGAGCAGGACTAAGCTAAAGTACAAGGGACAAAGTATCTAGGTTTATATACTGCATGGTGGAAAGCCATGGAATGTTATGGAACAATCATGACTAAGCAAAGAATGTTCAAAAAGAACAAGAAGTAAAGATAACAAAGATTACAGTGTGTGACAAACATGTTGCATGTTCTAGAGCACTCTATCAAAGTAGAAGCATCAGGTTAAGCCAGTGATGACAAACATATGTGACAAGAAGAAAAGAATAGGGGTGAATCATAACAGACTCAGGAACAGCTGGAAACTCTAAGGGCAGAGGTAGATGTAGCTTTGATACCACCTTTTGAGGGAATCTCTCTTCTGGAGATTTGATGATGTGCCATGCCAATTATAGTAGCATTTCTAAATCCTGGTAAGAAACTCTTATTGCCTAATATTTTGGGTTAACAGCAAAGACAGTTAGATTACCATGGGATATAGACAGGTTTGCAGAGGCCAATGATGAGGTCAGGAAAAGTCAGTACTCTGTGCTGAAGTTGGGGAAGCTCTCCAAACCAACCACTCTAATGGATGTATGTATATGGTAGGATAGCAGATTGGTACCTGCCAGGCATTGTTATTTCCCCCAGAGTGGTAAGCATATTCATTGAGTCATACCAAGAACTTATCAACATTACTTCTAGGATATATTGAATCATTACTTGCTCAAGCTAAGACCTAGCCTGAAGAAATATACAAAGGAGGGAGGCACTTGGCAGAGTAAAGATTTCTCCAACTTGAATTGCTTTATTTTTGAACACAGCAAGCTGTCAATCTTTGTGGAAACATTTATGACTGGTTGTACAATAAGCATTATCTAATTGGATTGGCACCCCCCCTAATGATCAGCTCTTGTCATTCTAAAGAGGCCAAAGAATCCTTTGATTCCATCCAGGACTTTGAAAGACCAGCAGATACAAAATTGGTTGTGGGATGTATCTCCATTGGAAGAACTGCTGGATGCTGTGCTACATATCATTCATTCCAATTTTTGGACCACTACTCATGGAGCTTCTAAGCTTTGCAGGGAGCACATTCCTTTTGATCTTCCCTTCTGGCCTGCATCCTTTATTGGTATGGATGTTATTGTCAACAAGCTGATCAAGAAGCACAGGGATACAAGAGGAGCCCTTTCCTTTTATGACATGCTTCTTAATTTAGGAAGTTGTCAGGATGGGTTCTTAACCCTGAATGATATTGGAGCAGAATTACAGTATCCTCCAGGGATTGTAGTTTTCCTCACTGGACACATTCTTACCCATCAAGTCAAGCAGTGGAAGCAAGGTGAGAGGGTAGCAGTGACACATTACACCAAGGATCAGGTGTATCATTGGTTCAAGATTAAAAGGATTTCAATGCCAATTCAATGGGAGTGGCTAACTTCATATCATAGTTTGTAAAATTTGAAATATTATGTTATGACAATATTTATTTTAGAGTTCTGTCAACAAAGACATGTTTGAAGCTCTGATTGGACCAGCAAATAATCAAATATATCCTGCTTGTCAAGCACACAAATAGTGATTAGAAATGTTGAAGCTTGTATTGCTTTCCAAAATTTAAATTTAACCATTGGATAAAGTGTTGTCTGAACAAGAGACCATTCACATTGTTTTTCTCAAATGCCCTCAACAGCCTACAAGACATGGTGGGGACATTGATGTCCATCCATGCACAAAACATTCCCTTTGATAAACACTGAGGATTGTGCATTACAAGCACAAAATTTCAGCATTTCCCATTGAACTTATTGTCCAAATTTAAGGTCAGCTTGGTTGGCTGTTAGTTAGCTTCATTGGGCTGCCAGTTCCTGAAGAGCTTTGCAGATCCACTGTCTTGGAAAAATGAAATAAAGACTAAGCCTGCAGAAAGATCTGTATGTTGGAGGAGTGCCTGATTTCAAGGGTCTATGTTTTGTTTTTGTTTTTTGGAGGAAAACAATTATGTCTGGTTATTGCAGGACTAAGAGAGTCAGGTATGCTGTTTATCAGGCAGGACCCTCCAATTAGTCTGCAAGATCTGGACAAATGGTTGTATGGACTCCTAAAAAATCTTACTGAGGAAAAACAGTCTATGAAGAAGTTGATGCTGAACCTTACTACAGATTTTTAAGTGAAAGAAGCGAAACCCCTAGGAGAAAGCAACCCAACCCTTCTGGGAGTCCTAGTCAACAGTTACCTTCTGTGGAGGTTCCAACATGGGAAGATAATATGCATGCAGTAGATGATGGAGAGGTGCAGCATACATATAGGAGAACAGAGGTCTGCAGCATTGGACTTAACAATTATTGTCCAAATGATCACTAAACCTATGAAATATAGTCCCAGCATGACTTCCTATTGGATTGGATTTCTTGGAGATCAATATACCTGGCTATAATCTTGGAAGATGAAACTAGAGTTGGTGCAAGAAACTGTCAGACCTGCCTTGTGCTTGAGAAAGAGATTTATTGTCTTTCTTGTCATGGAAATAAAGTCTGGTGCTCTTCTTGTGCTGTCAAGTCCCACAGTACCCTACCTTTTTACAAACTGCAAAGATGGACAAGCAGTTTTTATCAAGAGGTGTCCTTTCAAAATCTGGGGTTTGTTTTAAACCTTGGACATCATGGAGAGCCATGCCCCAACAGTTCACTTGAAAGTGGGTCATCTGAGCTCACTATAGTGGACTCTATGGGAATCTTTATTCATCAAGTTCTTTGGTGCTGCTGTAATGGAATGAGAGCCCAAGACAGGCATTTGCAATTACTTCAGGCACAACTTTTTCCTTCCTCTATCATGCAACCCCAGACAGTCTTTACTTTTAATGTGCTGAATCACTTTCACATTGATTCTCTGGAATGCAAGACTTCTGCCATGAGTTTTTATCAAAAAATCAGAAGGATCAGCAACAATGCATTTCCAGATGCTTTGCCAGTAAGCACATTGCTGTTCCTATTTTATCTGCCTGATAAAAATATCTTAGGACCAGTACTAGGAGCTGATGTGGGTTTCTAGAGTCTGAAGAGATCTTATAAACAGAAAGCAAGCAGGATTTGGTCATGAGGTGGAAAAAGAGCCTAGAAAAGGCAATCTAGCCCTCCTCTGTGCAGCTTGTCCTCAACCTGATATCAATCTCCCCAGAGATTGCAAGGAAAGATATAATAGGTTTTTTTTTTATGACTATGAACTGTTGTAATCCTCCAACCTAGGGATGCTTTGGCTGTGCAGTATGTAATAGATGGAAACTTCACAGCACAACATATAAACATGAAGAAAGCAGAAGAAAAAGTTTCCTTTTCAAATGGGTTGGAATATATGGTTGGAGAAAAGGCCTATGAGCTGCATGTAAGAACTGCTTTGAAAACAAAAGAAGTGAGATTTTCTTGATATTCTTTAGTTTACATTGTTTAGCTCTCAAAGAAATCTACATGTCAGAATCATAAAGCTGTTGTCACACCCCATGCCTCCACTCTCTTGCCCAACCTCATCTGCCCCTATCTGCCACACTCCCTTGCTTTTGGGTGATACATCCATGCATCTCCACTATGTCCAATGTCCCATTGTCTCTGTTCTGCTTCCCCACTTTGTACCTTACAATCAGTTGTTATTGCTGGCAACTGTCCAATCCTGTATCCTATCTCCATCCCTTTCATTATACTCTGCCATGTCCACACTCCATCTACCCTTAGCACTCCCTCCACTTCTTTGTATTTAGTCTAGTACTTTGCTGAGAAACCTCCTCAGTTTGTAAATCAACTAAGTCTCCTCCTACTCTCCTCTCTGTCCCTCTGCTCCTCTCTCTCCCTTGTTCTCTCTGCCTTGATAGCTTGTCACTGTCATTGTACCTCTATCTGACCTCCACCCTCCAAAATACAAGAACTGGGTCAGTATAAGGGCACAGACATTATCTGAAGCCATTGTCCTTATCCCTCTGTTCATCTGCTCCACCTCTGACCTCTGACCCCATGCACATATGTACAAGGGTGAACAGTAAGTGCTATACAGTGACTTCCAAAACTGTTACAATGTTTAGCCATTTCACAGTGCATGGAGTGTATTGCACCCACTTGTGGGAATGGTGCTTAGTGTTGGTGGGACGAATGGTAGTATACACTCCTGGCCACCTACTGGTCCCTGGGCCATGTGATTCCATCCAGAAACGGAAGAGAATGCCCATTTAAAAACAAGCACTACATTATAACAGTTTTGTCACTTTTGTGATGAACCATAGGATCTCTATGAAATAAAGTGATAGTTGATGTTGTTTGGTGCCACAAACAAAGATACACATATGTACATGATGTCTGAGCTTGAAAATATTCTCACACTCCTGGACTTTTGATCAAATTCCTTTCTGGTGTCCAAAAGCACAACATCCTCTTTTAGCTTGATTCTGGTCTCTCTGCTTGTTCCATCACTTCTAACACCAATCTTAGTGTTGCTACTGTCCCTAGACTTCATTCCCAAGAGTATTTCACTCTTCAAAAATCACTTGGGAGCTATCCATTAAAGCCCTCCTTTAGTGTGTTGCTTGTTTGATCATCAATAACAAGGCCAAAAGTGCTGTCCAGGTCACCAAAATGCTCTTCACTATTATCAACCAATCTCCCCATTCCAACACAGTTCACCTTTGCCTGAAAAATGTTGGTATGGAAGCTGTAATCAGGTCCAAATGACTCCTACTCTCTATTAAATATCAGAAAGTGGGATTGGATTCTGCTTATGTCCATAAAAATTAGACTGTGAATCTGTAGTGACCCACATGATACAGGAATATTGCTAGCTGGATAGAGACTGGGAGTTTTGGGGTATGTGAGCAATTTTGAAAGATCTGGTTTGTGCTCATATGATCCAGGATGTTACTGAAGATTGCTAGAAGTATGCATAGCTTGTGCTGAAAAAGCTGTGGCCAGTGCTCTGCATAATGTGCAAGCAGATGCAGCTGCAGTGAATGAGTGACTGCCTCTGCAGGCCTTTCCAAGACCCATGTGGTCTCCACCTCATTGATCAATGCTTTACTCTTCTTGTACAACCATATCACTTGCTTAAAAGGACTATCTACAAGATCAAAATCCATCAGACTGTTGGATTCAAGGCTTGAAATTGTAGTTGGGCTGTGAGTATAATCACCTCAGAATTACTTGGTATGTCTATCCATTTATCTTTTTCATCCATAAGGAACTCATGCTGCATCCTCACCACAGATATAAGATTTTCACTGAGGATTTCTAGCCATTTGTCTTGGCTCTCCTGGGCATGGTTGAAGGCACTATCAGATGGTAGAAAATGATCCCACACATGCCACATCTGTATATTCTACTGTATTTACTACATATCTTGATAATCAACCATAGCTGCAAAGTGCTCTATGGATTGTGAAATTTGACATATACTCAGCACCACATATACAGTGGCTCAAAAAACTGTCCCAATGTTTGCATGTTTTAGAGTATATGGCCACTAATGGTGATATCCCTAACCTAATCTAACAGGTGTCAGAGTATGAAACAAAGCCCTTACTCCTGGCTCTCAGATGGTGCAAGAGTTGAAAGATTTGGTTAAGGTTTGATGAAATGACAGGCAAATCAAAATGACTACTCATTGGGACAGTTTTTTGACTTTATACAAAATTGGGTATTTAGTACTTGGTATGATGGAGTAAGGGCTTTGTTTCATACTCTGACACCTGTTAGATTATGTTAGGGATATTGCCGTTAGTGGCCATATACTCCAAAACATGCAAACATTGGGACAGTTTTTTGAGCCACTGTATTGAGAGTCTGATTATCCAATGTCAGGCTTGGCCCAGCTGGGGTTGCCCAGCTAGGCCAAGCCAAGCAAACTTTGAAATCAATTATTGTATAGTGCTAATACAACCATATTAGTATATAGCATGGAGAAAAAGATAAACCAGAAAGTGCTATCCTGACCAAGAAGGCTCCTTGATGATCTGACATTCCAACTAGTATCCACACATGTGATCTCTAGCATGGTACCCTGCCCACCCTGTATATAAGGGCAGGCCTTTGTACAGGTCTGTTCTATCCTGACTCTTTCTGCCATACAGTGTTCTCCACTGCTTATTCCTTGATCAACACTCCTACATCTAATCTATGCATCCTCTCCAAGTATTGTTTAAGCAATCCATTAGCCATGGAACATGAGTGCTTTCTAAATTGTGAAGCTACCATTCATGGTTTTGTGACCTTCCAGGGGCTGGTTACATTTTATGTATGTAGTGTGTCATCACTAAAGGCTTGCACATCAGGAAATTTTAATTGAAATAATAATCCCTTATATTATCTACCACACATATTCTTATAAGACACATAATAATGATATACACTCTAACAAGGCTATATAGCCACTGAGAGGATTTGCAGCCATAATAATATTTGTAATTCTTGTTGAGTTGATAACATATATCTGCATGACCTAAATGATCATAAGTATCTACTATATCATACATATCAACTTGATAAATATTACAATTTATC
>JBBPMV010000107.1:0-32039 GCA_038090495.1 Heimioporus retisporus | reverse complement strand
TTCTCTTCCTTTCCTTCTGCTTTTTCCACTTCTCCACTTCTTCTGCTCCTCTGTTTTTTTTCACTTCACACTTGTTCTTTTATTTTTCTCAGACCCATTTGGATTTCACACTTTGCTTCAGATTGGACATGGACTTGTTGTGGTGACTATCTACATCACAGGCTTGGGCAAGGTACAATCTACTGACTATATTGAGCAGCCTGCCTGTTACACTTGGTCCAGGTAGGAACAAGTGTAGGCTCAAAGAACTAGAACATAGGGTCAAGGTTTCGAGGTGAAGATGAGGAACTTGCCACACAGGGTCAAGGGTTCTTCCTGCTAGGATGTATAGCAGGTGGTTCGAAGGTAAGTTTGCCTACCAAAGAGGTAGCAGTGAGTTACAATGAGGGGAGTGATGGAAACAAGGTAGAATTGAGCAGGACTAAGCTAGGGTACAAGGGACGAAGTACCTAGGCTTATATACTGTGCAGTGGAAGGTCATAGAAGGTTGTGGAACAACTATGACTAAGCAGGGAAAGTTTGAAAAGAAAAAGAAGTAAAGATAACAAAGTAAGGGTGTGTGACAAACTGTAAGGGCCTATTGCCCATATATGTAAGTACAATGGGCTAACAGCCCTTAGATTAGTACCATAGGGGCTTGAGGCCCAATTAGGGTAATGGTGCTTTGCACCACACGATCACGACAGCTATCAGAGGACAGACTGTGTGATTGGCAATACCATGGTGCATGTGATACACAAATCACATGCACCCATAGAATACATATAAGGTGGGCTGTTGCAAGGACAGCCTGCATAATAATACTTTTTGTACTTTTCATATTGCAGTGAATTGAATACTGATTCACATTATTGTATGTATGATCTAAGTACTAACAGTATTAACAACCTTACACTTTTTTAACATGCAGATAACAATTCATGATGGCAAATCATGTACAAACTCGCAGCTCTGTGAAGGCTATGGTGGCAGAACCACCTGATAAAGGAGGGAATAACCCTCCAACTACCAGCTCCAAACGACAAACTGAGAAAGGACCTCCTAAGGTCAAGAAGCCCACGACTGGGCCAAAGAAGGGAACAACAGCTCTGAGAGTTGAGTTGATGGGTGCTGGAATGGTGTCCAACCCAGAACATGGAAAGGGCAAAGGCAAAATGCCTGGAAGGTATGCAGCTCAACCCTCTAATGTCGATGATGACACTCCTGATAAGAGAGAAATGGCAAGAGACAAAACTGCACTTGCTGAATCAGATACCACCATGAGCTCACTCACAACTAATATATCGGACATCTCAGATGTCCTTATTACTGAGCCTGAAACGGCTTGAAGAACTGAGAGTCCTATTGGACATATATTCACAGAGGGAGTGAAGCCTTCAATAGCGAGGGCCTGATGGAACTGCTCACCGTGTATAGGGTGGTGAGTCATTTCCTCAAAGGAGTTCAGGAGCAATGGAGGATATATGGGCAGGGGCCTGGAGACTTTGACAACCACAGAGTGAATCTGAGTGCTTGACAAGTCTCCATGATTGGACACATGATCTGAGGAGTGTCAAGAGGGATGTATAGTCCCTCAATGAGCGAAACAAGCTCACCTCAAATGGCTACACCTCCAAAAATAGAGGTTGCTGAGGAGAACATGGAGCTACGTCCACAGGAGCCTGTTGCCAGGCAACAAGGATTGGCACCTAACATGCCCAACCGCCCTCAGTACTTGTCTGGGTGGACATCCAACATACTGTGTCATCTCTATGGTAACAAAGCAGGGCACAGTCCTGCACACATCAGTCAAATTGCCAGGGATCAGGCGATGGCCAGGGGTAATCCTGGAGGGCAAAATGATCCTGGGTACTTTGACAACTTCTCTCCAGACAACAGTGATGATGCTGATAGCAGCAATGGTTGCCACAACAATGACTGTTGTCATCCCAAACCCCGATTGTCTGGCAACATGGGGGTGGGCAGATTTGGGCATGGTCCCCCTGGAAGAGGACTGCCTGGAGGACCACCTGGACGAGGTGGACCTTTGGGAGGTGGATCACCTGGCGGGGGACTGCCTGGAGGTAGCCCTCCATACAATATTGGCCAGGGTGGAAGAGATTCCCCTGCGTGCTATAATCAGTTTGGAAGGAATAGAAACCCTTCAGTGCAGACAGATCAGTCCGGGAATGACAGCCAACCCCAAGTAGAAGGGTACCTTAGGGGCTATATCCCAGGAAATTCCCAATATATGGGACAGATGCAGGAGAGATACATGCAGTGTATATACGAGCAGGTCAGAAGACCTAGTGGCCCGATTGGACCTGAGGTAAAGGTGATGAACATGCCTAAGCCCACTAAGTACAGTGGTGAGGATGATCTTGAAATGTTTGACAACTGGATTAACCAGTTGTTGAAATACTACTGGATCTTCAAGGTCACTGGACCTGAAAGGGACAAGGATTGCATCCTATATACTTCAGTGTATCTGGACAGCATAGCATCCCAATGGTACCTTGCAGAGGTAGATGACCCTGAGCAATGATGGAGTCAGTGGACATTTGAACAACTTGTCTGCAAGATGTTCTAGCAATTTGTTCATGAATCATCGGTGCAGAATGCAGCCATGACATATGATTGTACTAAATATGACCTGGAGAAAGGAATGCTCGCATTCTATAATGACATTGTTACAATTCACCCCTATTCTTTTCTCCTTGTCATTCGTGTTTGTCATCATTGGCTTAACCTGATGCTTCCACTTTGATAGAGTGCTCTAGAACATGCAACATGTTCGTTGCACACCTTTATCTCTGTTATCTTTACTTCTCTTTCTTTTCAAACCATCTTTGCTTAGTCATAGTTGTTCCTTGGCCTTCTATGACCTTCCATTGCACAGTATATAAGCCTAGATACTTTGTCTCTTGTACTCTAGCTTAGTCCTGTTCAATCTTACCTTGTTCCCCTTTCTCCCCTCATCGAAACTTGCTGCTACCTCCTTGGTAGGCAGACTTACTCTTGAACCACCTGCTATACATCCTAGCAGGCAGAACCCTTGACCCTATAGGACAAGTCCTTTGTCATTACCTTGAACCCTTGACCCTACATTCTAGTTTTTTGAGCCTACACTTGTTCCTACCTGGACCAAGCATAACAAAAGGACTAAGCTCTACGTTTTAGGACTATCATTGTTATAGATCCGTCACCATTCCTCCTAGGCCTACCTCAGCTTTAGAACAAGCCCTATTGCATTTGCATAGGCTCACCACCACAGAACTCCCCTCAGATACTTCATCCTCATCATCCTCCCCCTCCAAAATGTCCCAAGACCCAGACACCACTCTCCCCACCATTGCTGAGCAACAGGAAGACATTGACCTTGCACACCAACTCTCCTCAGTGCTTCACATCCCCAGGGTTCCCATGCCACCCTCTCCCACCCCAACCGCCTCTCACCCGCCTCTATTTCCCTTCCAAGCGCCTCACCCTGCCCCCACCTCTCCCCCTCTTGTTCACACCTTTGCCTCTATCCTACCCCTCCCGCCTTTCGCCCCACCAACAATGTCCACCCTCTCGAAACCCGTCGAACTTCACATCGGCTCCCCTGACGCCTTCGATGGTGATTACACCAAGGCAACCATCTGGCTGGACTCGGTCAGAACATACCTCCTGGTCAACGAAGAAGTATACAGCACCGAGGCAAAGAAAATCGCCTTCGCTCTCTCCTACATGAAGTCTGGAGCTGCCTTGACCTGGGCTTCTTCTTTTCGAAAGGATGCCCTCTCTCTAAATGCCAATGGCAACACTAAAGGCTTTGGCGACTTCAAGGACTTCATTATAGCCTTCAAAACCACCTTCGAACACCACGACACTAGAGCTCTAGCTATTACTTGGCTCTCCACCCAACGGATGTCTGGCAATGCCGGAATCTCAGAACTCACTTCGTTTATCTCGGAGTTTCAAAACAAGGTCCAGATCAGCGAGATCGTGGACGAAAATGTCCTCATTGGGTATTTTTCCACAGCCCTACCTGTCCATCTCATGCGCCGCATCATGTCCATGGACACCATCCCCACAAAAATCGATGAATAGTACTCCAAAGCCATTCATTTCCTCACTCAATGGGGAAAGGCCGAAGACATCACCAAAAGGAACAAGGCCGGTTCCTCCTCATACCACTCATTCACCTCCCCCTCCTCCTCATCCTCATGCCCCTCGAAAGACCCTAACGCCATGGACATCGACGCCATCAAGATTGGCAAACTCACCCCTGAAGAATGCCACCGATGCATCGCAGAAGGACACTGTTTCAGGTGCCAACTAACCGGTCACATGTCCAGTGAATGCCCCTCTTTCCGATCCAACAACTCCAAGCTGAAGAAGACTTTGGAGAAGAAGGTTAGGAAGGTCGAAGAAGTTCCCCAACTGAGAGAAGTTGAGGACGATGACGATGAAGAAACTGTGGCTCAGATCTCCTTCGCCATCCCTGGCGAGGATTTTTAGATGGAGGGCGTACCCCAACGCAACGACCCTCTTTTTCCTGTGCGTCTGTACTTGTATCGTCGATAACCAAACAGTCTATGCAAATCCCTATTCACATCGTCAAACCCTCGTACCTAAAAGCCATTGGTACTCATGCTCTGATTGATTCAGGAGCACAAATCTCATGCATCGACTGGGACTTTGTCCGAAAACACAAACTCCCAAAAATCAAACTCACTACCCCCATTACAGTCAACAATGTCAACCAATCTGCCAACAAGAATGGTCAAATCCGCTTCACCACCTCCCTCTTTATCTGCATCTGATCCGTGGCCCACCAGGTCACCTTCTATATCCTCAACTGTGGAAAAGAGAACGTCATCCTTGGACTCCCTTGGCTTAAGGAAGTCAACTCCACCATCAACTGGACCACTCGCGAGTTGTCTATTCCCCTGGAGTCTGATCAGTCCGATCGCCTTTACCAAAAACACACCCGACCCCCTCCTCCGACACCTGCTACCCCCACTCCTCGACCCCCTTGACACGTCAATGTTGATACAGTTTGGGACGGTCGACTCTTCGATTACATGCAGAAGGAAACTCAGCAACAACATCTCCTTCGAAACCACAACGTCCAAGTCATCCAACGGATCATCCAATGTGGCTCTCACTTTATCCCTAATGCCACCATCGCCAAACTCACCACTGCCACCGAGCTCGCCATGGCTGCTGAGAAGGCAAAACCCAAACCTGTTCTCCCACAAGAATACGCTGACTTCACTTCTGTTTTCTCGAAAGAAGCAACCGACCATGTACCCCCCAGCCGACCCTATGACCACGAGATAAATCTCGATGAATCTTTCACCCCAAAGATTGGCAAACTTTACCCCCTCTCTCCTGACAAAAAGGCAGCCACCGAAGCCTTTCTTGACGAAAACCTCGCAGCTGGAAAGATCCGCCCATCGAACTCTCCCCAAGCTGCCCCCTTCTTCTTTGTCAAAAAGAAGGATGGAGGTCTCCGCCCCTGCCAAGACTACCGCTATGTCAATGAACACACCGTTCGGGATGCCTACCCTCTTCCTCTTATCTCTGATCTTGTCGACAAACTCAAAGGAGCTAAGGTCTTCACCAAGTTCGATGTCCGATGGGGGTACAACAACGTCCATATTAAGGATGGACACCAATGGAAAGCGGCTTTCATCACCCATAAAGGTCTCTTTGAACCCACTGTCATGTTCTTTGGACTCTGCAACTCCCCTGCTACATTCCAACGATTCATGAACGACTCCTTCCGAGACATGATCGCCAAAGGGTGGCTTGTCATCTATATGGACGACCTCCTTATCTTCTCCCCCGACGCCAAGACTCACGAGGAACGCACCAAACGTGTTCTACAACATATGAAGGAACTTGACCTTCATCTTAAACTCGAAAAATGCAAGTTTGCAGCCTCAGAAGTCGAATACCTGGGCATGATTGTTCACCCAGACGAACTTGCCATGGATCCAGTCAAACTTGATGGTATTCAGGAATGGCCAACACCCTCTAAAGTCAAGGATGTTCGCTCCTTTCTCAGCTTTGCCAACTTCTACCGACGTTTCATTCCCAACTACTCTAACATCACCCACCCCCTCCTCGACCTCACCAAGAAGAACCAACCTTGGAACTGGTCCCCTTCTTGTCAGGATTCCTTCGACGAGTTGAAGAAGCTCTTCCTCTCTCAGCTGATACTCCACCTCCCTGACCCTGCCCGACCCTTTGCCATCGCCACCGATGCCTCCAAGTATGCCTCTGGAGGTGTCCTTCTCCAAACTGATGCCAATGGTGACTGGCACCCTTGCTTCTACCTGTCGCAATCCTTCTCCCCCACAGAATGAAACTACGACATTTATGACCGTGAACTCCTTGCTGTCATTCGTGGTCTCAAGGCTTGGCAACACTATCTCCAGGGATCCCCTTTTCAGGTTCAGGTCTTCACTGATCACAAGAACCTGACCTACTTTCGCCAACCCCAGAAACTCAACCGTCAACAGGCTCGATGGTTACTCGATATCTCTGACTTTGACCTCCATCTCACCCATGTTCCGGGGACCTCCCTCGCCACCCCTGATGCCCTCTCCTGCCGCCCCAACCTCCTCCCTGCCACTGATGATGACAATGACAACGTCACTCTTTTACCAGATTCCCTCTTCGTCAACGTCATCGACATCGCCCTCCAGGAAAAGTTAGCCTCCTCATCTGCCTCCGACCCCCTTGTGCTTGATGCACTCCACGCCACCACTGGCGATGTTCCCACTTGCTTCTGCTCCCGACTCTCTGACTGGCAATACAACGCTGGCGTCCTCACTTACCAAGGCCGTGCCTACGTCCCCCCCGACCTTCGAAAATCCATCATTGAACGACATCATGATCATTTTGCTGCAGGACACCCTGGTTATCTCAAAACCCGCCAACTCGTCGCTTCTGAGTTCTGGTGGCCCGGCCTTGCCCAGTTCGTCCGCAAATATGTCGAGGGATGCACCTCCTGCCAGTCAGCCAAGGCAAACACCCACCCCACTGTCCCTTCTCTTTGCCCCATCTCCTCCTCTTGCTCTCGCCCTTTCCAACAGATCTCTTGCGACATGATCACAGACCTCCCCCTCTCCGATGGCTTCGACAGTCTTTTGGTCGTGGTAGACCATGGGCTTACTAAGGGGGTGATTCTCTGTCCTACAAAGAAATCTGTCTCCACTGAAGGAATTGCCTCTCTCTTCTTCCACAAGGTTTACACTCGGTTTGGCCTCTACGATAAAATCATCTCGGATCGTGGTCCCCAGTTCACCTCTGCCTTCGCCAAAGAACTCGGACAACTCCTTGGATATGACCTCTCCCTCTCCACCGCTTACCATCCTCAGTCTGACGGAGAAACAGAACGTGTCAACCAAGAAGTCGAGACCTATCTCCATATCTTCTGTGGGAACTCCCCCTCCACATGGTCCCAGATGATCTCCCATGCCAAATTCGCCCACAACCACCACCCTCACTCTGTCACAGGCAAATCCCCTTTCTTCCTCACGTACGGTTTCAAACCTCGCCCCCTTCCTACTGTCATTATCGAATCCAACCTCCCAGCAGTCGAAGAATGACTGAAAACCCTCTCCGCCGCTTGAGACAAAGCTCTGGCAGCCCACGAACTCACTAGACAGGTCATGAAAGCCTGCTCTCACAGTAAATTTACCCCCTTCCGTAAAGGCGACAAGGTTTGGCTAGAAGCCCGTAACCTGAAACGCCTTATCTCCCATCCGAAGTTTGCTCCTAAGTGAGAAGGCCCATTTACCATCACTCAGGTACTATCCCCGCTCGTTTACAAACTCCACCTCCCTCGTACCTGGAAAATTCACAACACGTTCCACGCTTCCCCCCTTTCTCCCTATCGTGAAAACGACGTACACAGCCCGAACTTCCCTTCTCCTCCCCCTAACCTTATCGATGGAGAAGAAGAGTACGAGATGGAAAAGGTGATCCGACACAAGGGAACCCCAAACAACCAACACTTCCTGATCCGATGGAAAGGGTATTCAGCCGAAGAAGACTCTTGGCTTCCGGAATCGGAGTTCAAACACGCCAAGGAAATCCTCCTAGACTATCAAAAGCTCCATCCCTCTGTTTTCCCTCCATCCTCTCACCCACCATCATCTCGCCACAATGCCCAACGCCTCCCCTAGTCGCTCCTCCTCCACCAAAGCGGACGCTGGCTGGAACCCGCCCCCCGAACTCCCTCACCTCGAAACCTTAGATCATGCCTGGGATGGTCCGTGGCCTCCCTCCCCCATTACTACTGAACCTGTCATCAACCCCCCTCGCTTTGCTTCTCGTTTACACTGTGACCCTTTCTCTTCCATTCAACAGGGACGCATGCTCACATTTCTTGACAATTCTAACCTTCGTATCGCCCTTCGAAATCACTTGGACCCCTCTTCTCCCCTTTATTCCCTCTTTCGCATATACATTGAACTTTCACATCTCCGCTCCCATGCCGACCTCATCGCTGATGACACCACCTGCATGCATCATGCTTTCCATGTCACTGAAACCCACCATGCCATTTGAGAACTTGTCATATCTGCTATGCACCAATTGGAGATGGATGACCTGACCTTGGATATCCAGCGCTACGTGGAACATCTTAACACGAGATCTAACACTGATGAGCAATCCCCTGAGGCTTCTAGTGCCCCCTTGACCCAGGAGGAATTAGCTTCCATCGAGCAAACAGAGGTAGCTTGGGAAGGTGAAAGGAATCGCCCCCTGCTGGAGACCCATCCCCTCTATAATAATGCATGTTTTCATTGCCACCACCTCTCTCACATCCGGGCTAACTGTGTCTATTACCGTTGCCGTCACTGCAACTGACATGCCCCAGGCCACTCGGCATACCAATGCCCCCTCTTATGTCGCCGATCTCCTGCTCCTCTTGTTCCCTCCTCATCCTCATCCTCATCCCGATCCTCCCGTCGCTCTCACAGATCTCGTGGTTCCTCATCCTCCACTTCCACTTGCCCCCTCGCACAACACCTCTCATCCCCTCCAGTTCCCCATACTCCTCTCCCTATTCCCCCCCCCTCTGGTCGTCGTCACCGCCAATGCCTTCCCTGTTCCAACACAGAACTTCGTTGTCTTTCTGGCATGCCTGCTGACGGATCCCTTGATGTTGACGAGGAATGGGGATACCCCAACTATGACGCCTCAGCTATTGCTAACATGACTGGCTCCCCCAGCGGTGATCGCTGCATGGACCTCTAGTTTGTCTTCTTCTTTTTATCTCTTGTTTCTCACTGCGGTTTCGAATGTACTCCGGGGGTAATGTTACGATTTGCTCCTATTCTTTTCTTTTTGTCTTTCTTACTTGTCATCATCGGCTTAACCCGATGCTTCCACTTCGATAGAGTGCTCTAGAACATGCCACATGTTCGTCGCACACCCTTATCTTGTTATCTTTACTTCTTCTTTCCTTTCGAACATTCTTCGCTTAGTCATAGTTGTTCCATAACCTTCTATGACCTTCTATTGTGCAGTATATAAGCCTAAGTACTTCATCCTTTGTACCCTAGCTTAGTTCTGCTCAATCTTACCTCATTCCTCTTCATCCCCTCATCGTAACTCACTGCTACCTCTTCGGTAGGCAGACTTACCTCGAAACCACCTGTTATATGTCCTAGCAGGCAGAACCCTTGACCCTAGTGGCAAGTACTTCGTCAATACCTCGAACCCTTGACCCTGCATTCTAGTTCTCTGAGCATATGCTCGTTCCTACCCGGACCAAGCATAACAATACCCAGGAGCAGCAATGGCTGTTGACCAGAATGGCCTTACATTCATGGATGCCTTCAATCAAGACAAGTTTTCAAAACTATGCCATAAAGAGAACCTTTACTACCCCTTTTCTCACCGCTTAGAGTGGGAACTGGCAGAGTTCCTGGTTATGTCCAACCTCACCACAGCTGACTGTTTTTTGTCACTATCATTAGTGAGTGTTTTCCACCATGGGTTTGGTGCATACTCAATACCTACACCAGATCCAGCAACTCCAACTTTCCTTTCAAACTGCCAAACAGTTGTGTGCACTCGTCAAGATCCTCCCCAAAACACCATCATGGAAGTGCCATCATATGACCACTGCCCCACACAGGATGAAAACTACTCCAAGGCTATTCTATTGAGATTCGGTAGAATGCCTACAAACCCTTCTAAACAATCTGCTGTTTACAGACTCTCTCAACTTTGCCCCATACCACATCTTTGCTTTTGCCCAATGTTTAGTCCATGTATACACCAAGTGGATGTCTGGTGATGTTTCTTGGGAAATGCAGGTGAGCGCATGTGTGTAGAACATGGCCAATAACTGACAGCCCTAGCAGAAGGAGATAGATATCAATGGGGCTTGCGTTCTAGGCATAATTCTCTCATCTGATAAAACCAACATGACCAATCAAAGTGGTGGCAAAATCTCCCATCACCTTCTCATGTCACTAGCCAACATTCATTCAGAAGTTTGAAACAAATCATCAGGCCATGCATTCCTCCCCCTAGTGTTTCTTCTGGTCATCAAATTCATTCACCCCAACCAAAGGATGCAGTCTGTTCTCTCAGATTGCCTCTATCACCAGTGCCTTGATATCATGGTGGAGCCTTTGAAAATAGCAGCCCATATTGGCATCATGTTGTCAGATCTGTTTTGATATCACAGGTGCTGTTTCACCCCCCTCACTAGCTGTATTGTCGACTTTCCTGAGGCCTGCTTAATGGCATGTGTCTGAGGGAAGACCTCACCAATCATGCTCACCAATTATACACAGTTTGGAGATTTGTTCCATCACCAACCCTGAATGAAAGCCACCACTTTCAATTATATCAAGTCAATTGACGTCCACCCCAATGATCTGGTGGTGTACTTCAAGGCTTGTGCAAAATACTGCCTTAACAGCATTGATCTGCCATATTGGAGAAATTGGATGCTCTCAGATCCCATTTTCTTTGTCACACAGGAGATGCTACACACATTCTTCTGGTTCAGTTATGACCATGACTTGGGATGGTGCATTGTTGCGATTGGAGAAGCAGAAATTGACTTTCATTTTCTATATGTCAACCTATCACCAATCACCAACACTTTGCTATGGGCATTACCAAGTTGAAGCAAGTTACCAGCAAGACCCAATAGGACCTCCAGCACTACATGGTTGCCATAATTGCAGGCATTGTCCCTAATAGTTTCATCCATGCAATCCAGTCGTTGGTAGAATTCTGTTACCTTGCTCAATCTGATATCCTCAACAATGATCAATGTTGCAAACTGTCGGCTTTACTTCAAGAATTCCATATGCACAAGCACTCCATCATTGACACTGGGGCTCATTGTGGAGAGAAGGGCAATGTTCTTCAGCATTGGCAAATCCCCAAACTCAAGCTCTTGCAGAGTGTTGCTCCCGGTATTCCTCTTGTCGGTCCCCTGATCCAATACATGGCAGATATGATGGAACAAGCTCATATCAATTTTGTGAAAGATCCTGCAATTGCCACAAATAACATGGACTTTGAGTCTCAAATCTGCCACTATCTTGATTGCCATGAGAAGTGTTGCTTGTTTTCACTTGTATTGCATCTATGTGAAAAGGAGACCAAGAACCTTCAGATAGAAAGGGTGCAAGATGATTCAGACATGGAAGATGAGTTGCAATCTATGGATGTGGATTCACTGGCTCAGGATAACTGGGTGCCTAGTGTGGCATCCCATTGCATCAAGAACTACTTCACATCCAGTGGCCAGCTTTCCTCAGTATTCCCTCCTCATTCATTTATCTCTGGACTGATCGCGTTTCATGTCAAATTTGATCTGGATATTGGAAACATGCATATTTCTGGTGTCACAAACAAGTTTGACCTTCCAGACCTCTACGCTGTGCTAGTACACTACTTCTACTGCAACCACAATGACCATCCACTTACAGTGGGCAGTCAAAGACCCTATTGCACTGTCAAGCCCTTATCATTCAAGTGATTACAAGTATGGTACAAGATCTGCCTTCAACACAAGGCATATCATGATCTGAACACTATGCTGCCTGCTCAAATGCTGAATGTATCTCCTCCTACACCTGGCTGGCCCAAAGGATGCTATGATGCAGCATTTGTCAACGTTGATCACCATGAGGTGTGGCCTCATAGCAGACTCAAAGGTTTTTTTTCTTTATCAAACCAATTTGATACTGACCCTCAATTGGCAGGTCACACTGTTTGTGTGATAAGACTCGTTTTTTGGCCAATCCCTCCAAGAGGGCTGCAGCTCAATCCATGGTGGAGTTCAAGGTTTCTCACATATGCTTTATGGCTTGATACTGTAAATTTCAACATGGTGGTGGGGATGCATGTTGTGAGGCAGGTCAAGAAAGCCAGTGGGGTTCCAATGGGAGATATCATTCTGTTGTCTCAACTCTGAGCATTAGCCCCACTGGTTCCAAAATTTGCTTGGAAGGCTGACGTATGGCTTACTACACAGACATCCTCATACTATGTGGATTCTTTTTTTCTAAACCATTTTTTTGATAAAGAGCCCTACTACACCCTTTGTTTGTAGCATATTGTTTGATATTACCAAATATAGTCAAAGCACAGGTCATCTGTTGCCTGAGAACACATATTCCCTTTGTGACTACCTGTGTGCATTGTCCTATCTCTAATCACATCACCACCATGTCGCTCTCTTTCTCCTGCATCCTCGAAGTCCAGCAATGCTATGATGACTGTGATGACACCAGCAGGACGTACTACCCTAGTAGCCTCACTCAGTGGGAAGGCAAACTCACCTCCCCCCCAATCTCCAAAGTGGCTACACCAACACCTCTTGCCCTGGGAAACTTGCAATTGAATCATTCTGATGATTCAGACTCAGATGACATGCCGGTCGACATACTGCCTCCACAGGCTGTCATCAATAGCATTGATGCTCCCTGCTCTGTGACTTTACCTAGCCTGCGATTTTATCAACATGAGGATCACCTAAATGTTGGTATGCCTCATTAACAAATCACAGTACTTACGTGATAACCCCCTCTGGATAGTAACATGCAATGAGGTGGTTGCTGCGATTCAAAGACTTGACCAACCTGGACACATTTTGGTAACACTGAATTTGTTCCATGACACCTTCTTTGGCTAATACCTAATAGATTTTTGATAACATAAGCCCATGCAAACATACTTACATCCAAGAGCAGCTCAGCCAATTGGAAATCCATGCAAGGTCCTATGCTCAATATATGTTCATTGTGTGCTAATTGACTTGTATCATCCTTGCAGACCAAACTACTCACATGATCAGGAACAATTTGTTGTGACCATGAATCACGATGTTCATGAGGCACTTGTCGTCCCCTTCATCAACAGATTGAGCCACAAACTTACATGTGCTCCACTCTCAAGGGGACCATATTTGATATTTGTCAAGCTGGCCCTGAATACCTTTGTTAATTGTAGTAATGACACATACACCCCTGACCTGTGTCTGTGAATCTTTTCTTTAACAGGGCCAGGGGAGTTTACCACTCATTACAAATTCCTTTTCTTGGAGATGGCATTTACACAGTCTGACAATGATGTCATGAAAAAGCTCACAGCCTACATCAAGTATCACCCTCAGATGCTCGTGGTGTTCAAAATTAAAATCAGAGAAACTCAGTATTCTTCTCTGTCACAGTTACCTGACTCAACATTCACAAAATATTTCATCAGTCATCCAATTCTCCACAAGGAGGAGTTCAGACCTCATAGATCCATACAGGGTTTCAAGGTTGTTAGAGACAACTTTACATGGATCAATGTAATGCACATTGATCTAGAGCTCTGGCTTTGTCTGGACAATGACCTGATCGATCTCCAGGTCAGTAAACCTGGTGCCTTGAACCCAAAGACTGTGTATGCCAGTGGTGTAAGTCTCTTCATTACAATACATCTCATTTGATCAGTTACAGTGCAATACCAGTCACTCCATCTGAAACATTCAATGAAAGATCTAGATGCCTTAGTCAACATGCTGATGGACAAGCTCAAGACCATTATTGGACTGTATATCAGAGGAACAGTGGGTTTTGGCGATGAAGAAATGGTGGGAGATGCAGAATCAGAATTTGATTCAGGGAAGAATCAGACCATGTCTTCGCAGCCCCAGTCCAACAAAGGAGCACCAGCTGTCAAGGAAGAAACTTGTGATGAATGGTTGCACAATGTCACTGGTTGGACCCCTAGCAGTCCCTTGTTCAACTGGGATTATATCCTGGCCTGGTTCACAACTAGCATTTGGAAGACTGCACATACCCGCTACAAGAGTTGGCACGATGGGCTTCTCAAGCATAATCGTTCTGAATCTCATCAGGACCAGGAAGGCCCACTTGAAGGGTCTTTGGGGCCTGGTGGAGGTAGCAAACGAATCAAGTGACTCTACTATGGTAGCCTATAGCACAGTATTATACTCATTATGAAAATGTTGCAGTGAGTTCTCCAGCCAGGGTAGATAGGGTGTCATGTCCCATGCGATGATTTGTGCTTGTCCCAAGAGGTGTGACTCAGACATAGAGCAATGTGGATTATTATTTGTATTTAAATTACAATATATTTGGAACAGACTAGAAACTATGGATAGACTAAGTGCTTGTAAGTTGTTGCAAATGGAGTGTAAACATCCCACTGGCACTTCCCTACCAATGCACATGACAATTCCCAAGCTTGGCAACATTGTTTCAAAAGGCAGTTTCCAACTCAGCTAGGTTTGTTCTGTTTGGTGAGATACCAAAGTGGCAAGCTGCAGAGTCAGAAGTTGACAACACTCAGAACCCACAGCCCTATGGTGACCATCCTCCATGGCTGAAGAGGACACAAGCTAGCAAAGGTGGTGTGGTTTGCCAGCTCAAGAAATGTGCCAAGGCAATTACCTGGATGGATCATATGAGATGCATTCAGCAGAGCTTAGTCCCTGAAAGTGAGCCAGTGAACACGATGGCAACACCTACTTCAAAGAAGTGTTGATGCCCTGGAAAGAAATCTGTGCATAAATGCATTACAACACCCATGGTGAGTCAATTGATTATGATAAACTATTAGTCCTATCAAAGATTTGTACAGCTGTCGCAAGATACCACTCCTGCGAAGTCTGCAGTGAAGCCAACCTTCCAGCTGTGTGAACCCTCCAAGTCTCACTATGGTTTTCAAGGCCATTCAAATGATATGTGAGTCTCATGGCTTCAGTTGGTTACATCTGACCTTGCAAAGGTGCAATTCTGAACAGGCACATGTATCTCCAATGACATGACATGATCTGTCTATGAATAAAGACCAAAGGGACAGACAGAACATCATTGAACACTTCAACCAGACTTGTTATGATGATGATGATCCCGGCAAACATCAAGATGGAGACTCTGGACACAATGAAGGCACAATCAATGATGAGAAAACTAGTTTTAATATTGAGGGAGGCAGGTTGACAAACCATGCATCCTCTGCAAGACAAAAGTACAGCATATTTGGTACGTTGAAGAATTTTATTTGATACCCTTGGTTCTGATGTCCTACCAGATCCCTGCTCTGACATGGACAACAACATGATGGACATTGGAAGACATCCCAGGTACTCACAGGATGAGCCATTTACTCATGTATTCTCATAGAAACCTTCAATATGTTCCTAGAATGTGACTCTAATGTGGATGGGTTGTTGAACCATGCCAGTGGACAGGCACCTGGTGGCAGGGACCATGTACATAATGAGGGTCCATCCAAACAGGAAGTGGCCGATGAATTTGAATATGACAGTCTCCCTTGTCATCACCAGCATGATTGCAAGTACTCAGGATGCATGCAAGTTCAGCCTCATGAGAGGCATGCTGAATACACACAAAGTAAGCTATTTACCATCACTTTTTGTCTACAGACTTTATCCCATCTGATCCCAGTGTCCAGCCCTGATGCAGACGAGTGGTTCGGCTGCAGCAAGGATCCTGTGTGTAATGGGTGGGAAGGGACCAATGAACCTGAATACGACAATCTCCCTCATCACCAGCACAGTCATAGTCATACAAGA
This sequence comes from Heimioporus retisporus, assembly GCA_038090495.1. Taxonomy (NCBI): domain Eukaryota; kingdom Fungi; phylum Basidiomycota; class Agaricomycetes; order Boletales; family Boletaceae; genus Heimioporus; species Heimioporus retisporus. The sequence continues at coordinate 15,967 of JBBPMV010000107.1, read as the reverse complement.
TACACACAAGTCCAGCCTCATGGCAGGCATGCTAAATACCCACAAGGTAAGTTTATCAATTGTTTGTACGTTGTGTAGACTTAGTCCTACCTATTCCCAGAACCTGATTCTAATGCAGATGAGCAATTTGACCGTGGCAAGGATCATGTGTGTGACAGGTGGGAAGTTGCCAACAAACTCAAATACGATGATCTCCCTCATTATCACCAGCATGATCATGGGTGCTCAGGACATACACAAGTCCAACCTTGTGGAGGGTGTACTGAGCACCCACAAGGTGAGCTATCAATTATTTGTGTGCCATTTAGACTTAACTTCGGTTTTTAGAATCCAACTCTGATGCAGACAAGGAATTTAACTGTGGCAGGAATCATGTCTGCAACAAGGGGCCATCCAGACGAGAGGTTGCCAATGAGCTGAAGATGAACTGCCTCACAATCACCAGTGTGGTCATAGATGCTTGGGACAAGTCCAGTCTCATAGAGCTGATCCTGGGTATTTACAAGATGAGTCACATGCACAAGGTGAGTCTTTCTCATGTTCATCGATTGTAGCTGAAGGTGCGAAGCTTGTGTTGGCATGCAACACAGGTGGTTTGGCATTGGTCAATATCAACGTAGCTGTGGCAGTGATTACCCACAGAACCAAGGTCCGTTCACCGGCAGGCAAGATGTGGCTGAAGATCACTCTAGAAATGAGTTGCATATGCATGGTACCAGTGAGTTCCTGTCTTCCCCATAAACAATAATACCAACGGTGACATAGATCACACCAGTGCACAACGTGAACAGTCAGACCATGATCAAGTACACCAACAGGGTCCCAGTAGAGAGCACCTGTGTAATGAAGGGCCATCCACACAGGATATCATTGAATATGACGTACTAGCATGCCATCACCAGCAGAACAGGATGCCATGTCCACCTTCTCAGAACAGCCTTACCTGTCTGCAAGATTGTCAGCATCACATTCAAGACAACATTTCAGATACTGAAGTCCACCTCTCTCACAACAAGGCCACTGAAAAACAGTCATTTTGGCCTACCATGTGGAAGAATCTCATTGACAACATGAAGGTCAAGTGGCAAGTATACCTGGTGAGTTGCGATGCATTCCCAAGCCATGATCATTCAAAATGTGAATTGATCCCTGACATCATTCATCAGCTACTCAACTAGTACAAATGTGAGTGCATCCGTCTTGACAATGGAATGGTACCCTGTTATCAAGGGGAACTTTGCATCATGGTATGTTTGGTTTATGGTCACATCCATGTACTGACAATTTCAGATTTATGAAGATGCCTCTACATTTCAGTCTGAAATTAAGAAAATTTGTGTGCATATGGTCATGGATCTATATAGCTTGAAGCCACCATCAAATCTCAGTGCAAATGAGTCAGTCCAATGGGTATGTGATTGAGCATCTGAATTGATGCAAGGCACAAAGTTTCTCTGGTCCTCCAGAGGTGTAGAGGTATTCACTTACTTTCTTGTGAAATGTGATTGACAGGTTGAAACTGCAGGCTGAACAAAATTTTGCACATCCTGCTTTATACACCATTGCTATGGTGGCCTTCTATGGGACCGGTCACAAAGTGCTTGGGTGAATGCCAGAATTCAAGGAGTCTATTCCAGAGGAAGCCATTGTCCTCATTGCTGCAGCAGTATGTAACCCTTGGGTTATTATTGTGCAATCTGATTTATGGTTCCTAGATCAGGAGTGTGCTTCACACACTTCAACAACATGGCAAGATTGCCAGTCATGAGACTGCTGTTGAGCCCATCAATTCAAAGGTATATGAGAAGATTTATGGCATGATGGCAGAAGTTGCTGGTCATCCTGTTGCTGGTCATCAGCTACAGCTTCAGCTTGAAAGGTGGGCCAAGCATGCTAGGTGAGTACTGTTATGATGTTTCTGTGGCTTGTCATTGAAAATATTTAGTCGTGGAATTGCTGAGTTGGTTAATAAGTTAGTTCCTGGGGATGAGGATGAGTATGCACTTGCACCTATGGGCTAGGGAATAGTGTGTATAGGTAGTGTCTTGCTAATTCAAATTTGATTCCATTGGATTATGTGATGAGTATAAGTGATGTGTAGAGTGTGTATGTGCACATGAAATTATGTGAAGTATTATCTGATCTGTACAGACCTGTATAGATGGTGGTGTCTGTACAGGTCTGTACAGATGGTGGTGTTTGTACAGATCTGTACAGAGGGGGACTTGGCTGTAAGGCTGTAGTCTGTGCAGTACTGTACAGCTCTGCACAGAGCTGTACATCCATGGGTGAATTACTGATGCATTGAGTTTGACTGGGTCCATAGTGAGTTCATCTGGTTGAACAACCATGCCCAGATATTCAACCTCTGAGGTTGCAAACTTGCATTTCTCAAGCTTAAGATAAAGATCAAGTTCTTGTATACATTGTAGAACATGTTTAGTGTGTTCCTCATGGGTCTTGGGATCAGGGGAAAAGATAAGGAGGTCGTCCATGTAGATGACAAGCCACCCTTTGGCAATCATCTCTCTGAAAGAGTTGTTCATGAAATGTTGAAAAGTGGCAGGGGAGTTGCAAAGTCCAAAGAACATGACGGTGGGTTTGAAGAGACCTTTGTGGGTGATGAAGGCCACTTTCCATTGGTGTCTGTCTTTGATACAAACATTCTTATAATCCCATCAAATATCAAACTTAGTGAAAACTTTAGCTTCCTTGAGTTTATTGATGAGATCAGAGATGAGGAGGGGGTAGGCATCTTGGATGGTATGATCATTGACATATTGGTAGTCCTGGCAAGGTTGAAGGCCTCCATCCTTCTTTTTGATGAAGAAGAAGGAGGAAGCCTGGGGGGAGTTTGAATGACAGATTTTGCCAGCTGTGAGGTTTTTGTCAAGGAAGGCTTCTGTGGCTGCCTTTTCATTGGGAGAGAGAGGGTAGAGTTTGCCGATCTTTGGGGTGAAGGATTCATCAAGGTTTATTTTGTGGTCATAGGGTCGGCTGGGGGGTACATGGTTTGTTGCTTCTTTTGAGAAGACAGAAGCAAAGTCAGTGTATTCCTGTGGGAGAACTGGCTTGGGTTTCACCTTCTCAGCAACCATAGCTAGCTCAGTGGTGGTGGTGAGTTTGGCAATGGTGGCATTTGGGATAAAGCGAGAGCTGCATCAGATAATTTGTTGGATAACTCTGACATTGTGGTTGCAAAGGAGGTATTGTTGCTGGGTTTCCTTCTGCATGTAGTCAAAGAGTCATTCATCCCAAATAGTGTCAACATTGACATGGCAAGGGGGTCAAGGGGTGGAGGTGGTAGGAGTCAGAGGGGGAGGCCAGGTGTGTTTTTGGTAGAGGTGATCAGATTGATCAGACTCTTGGGGAATGGACAGTTCATGAGAGGTCCAGTTGATGGTGGGGTTGACTTCCTTAAGCCAAGGGAGTCCAAGGATGACATTCTCTTTTCCACAGTTGAGGATGTAGAAGATGACTTGATGAGCCACAGATCCAATGCAGATGAAAAGAGAGGTGGTGAAGCAGATTTGACCATTCTTGTTAGCAGATTGGTCAACATTGTTGACAGTGATGGGGGTAGTGAGTTTGGGTTTTGGGAGTTTGTGTTTTTGGACAAAGTCCCAGTCAATGCAAGAGATCTGTGCTCCTGAATCAATCAGAGCACAAGTACCAATGGCTTTCAAGTGTGAGGGTTTGACAATGTGAACAGGGATTTGCATAGACTGTTTGGTTATTGAAGATACAAGTACAGATGCACAAGAAAAGGAGGGTCATTGCATTGAGGTACACCCTCCATCTAAAAATTCTCACCTGGAATGGCAAAGGAGATCTGAGCCACAGTTTCTTCATCATCATCATCCTCAACTTCTCTCAGCTGGGGAATTTCTTCAACCTTCCTAACCTTCTTTTCAAAAGTCTTCTTCAGCCTAGGGTTGTTGGAGGGGAAGGTGGGGCATTTGTCGGAAAGATGACCAGTCTTTCAGCATTGGAAGCAATGTCCTTCTGCAATGCATCAGCAATGTCCTTTGGGGGTGAGTTTGCCAATTTTGATGGCATCAACATCCATGGCATCAGGGCCCTTTGAGGGGCAAGAGGATGAAGTGAACAAATGATAAGTAGAAGAACTGGATTTGTTCCTCTTGGCAATGTTTTCAGCTTTTCCCCATTGGGTGAGGAAATAAATGGCCTTAGAATACTATTTGCTGATTTTGGTGGGGATGGTGTCCATGGACGTGATGCAACACATGAGGTGGACAGGGAGGGCTGTGGAAAAATATCCAATGAGGATATTCTCATCTATGATCTTGCTGATCTGGACTTTGTTGCAAAATTCCAAAATAAATGAAGTGAGTTCAGGGATCCTGGCATTGCCAGACATCTGTTGGCTGGAGAGTCAAGTAATGGCTAGGGCTTGGGTATCATGGTGCTCAAAGGTGGTTTTAAATGAAGAGAGGAAGTTGGAGGGCTTCCCAAAGCCAACAGGAGTCCCATTGGCATCGGGAGTGAGGGTGGCTTTTTGAAAAGAGGAGGCCCAAGTGAGGGCAGCTCCAGACTTCATATATGACAAGGCAAAGGCAATTTTCTTTGCCTCAGTGTTGTATACCTCTTCATTGACAAGGAGGTAGGTCTGGACAGAGTCCAACCAGATCGTTGCCTTGGTGTATTTGCCATCGAAGGCATCAGAAGAGCTGATGTGAAGTTCAACTGGTTTTGAGAGGGTGGACATTGTGGGAGGGGGTGTGAAAGGTGGGAGGGGTTGGGTAGAGGCAAAAGTGTGGATAAGAGGGGGAGGGGGAGGGGTGGGGTGAGATGCTTGGAAAGGGAATAAAGGGGGGTGGGAGGCAGTTGGGGTGGAGGAGGGTGGTGTGGGATTCCTGGGGATGTGAAGCATCAAAGAAAGTTGATGGACAAGGTTGATATCCACCTGTTGCTCAGCAGCAGTGGGGAGAGTAGTGTCAGGATCTAGGTGAGCCTGTTCTGTGGGTGAGGACGATGAGGATGAAGATTCTGAGGGTAGCTCAGTAGGGGTGAGCCTATGCATATGCAATAGAGCTTGTTCTAAGGCAGAGGGTCATTTGGGAGGAATGGTGAAGGATCTGTAACAATGACAGTCCTAAAACATAAAGCTTAGTCCTTTTGTTATGCTTGGTCCAGGTAGGAACAAGTGTAGGCTCAAAGAACTAGAATGTAGGATCAAGGGTTCAAGGTGAAGACAAGGAACTTGCCACACAGGGTCAAGGGTTCTTCCTGCTAGAATGTATAGCAGGTGGTTTGAAGGTAAGTCTGCCTACCGAAGAGGTAGCAGCAAGTTACGATGAGGGGAGTGAAGGAACAAGGTAGAATTGAGCAGGACTAAGCTAGGATACAAGGGATGAAGTACCTAGGCTTATATACTGTGCAGTGGAAGGTCATAGAAGATTGTGGAACAACTATGACTAAGCAGAGAAAGTTTGAAAAGAAAAAAAAGTAATGATAACAAAGATAAGGGTGTACAACAAACACATTGCATGTTCTAGAGCACTCTATTGAAGTAGAAGCATCAGGTTGGGCCAGTGACGTTAGGTACACAAGAAGAAAAGAATAGGGGTGAATTGTAACACTGCCAACTTCTTGAGTGCAGCAAGCTTGCTCCAAATCTCTGCCACATCCACTTCCAGCATTTGCAGGTGGCTCTCCAACCACATGATCACGATGTCAGTCAGGGACCACATCTTAGCTGGTCTGGTGGTGGCCTTCATCTTCTTCTGCAGTGACGCCTCTTCCTCCAACAACTTGAGCTTGATGGCTTTGCACAACAGGCCAATGTGAGCTGGTGTGGCACACTTGAATTGTGCTATAGGATGGTCAGCTATGTCATGCAGATTATGTTGCTCACTTACTAGGTGCCAGTGCTGGCTCTGCCTCATTCACCTTTGCCTTTGCCTTGCCCTTCCCACGCAACTTGTTGCAGCTGTGTTTCACCCGCATGCACAACTTGCAGGTGCTGAGTTTCTTCCTGATGCATTTTTGGCCTTTTGTGGTGCACTTATCACATGGGATGGTGTGCTTGACCTTGTCTTCGGTGGCCATGCACTGCATCACAACATCACTATCACTGTTGGGCATCACCTGTTGTGGAACTCTTGGAAGCTATGGTTGCAGAGTTAATGCGTGGTTGTAGGGTACTCACTGGGTTGATCATGATGGAGTTGGTGGGCTGGCTGATCATGACCTCAACCCTTCCTGTCTGCTTGTGTGGGACTGGTGGAGGGGTCAGCTGCAGTGGTGACAGCTCTCACTCTACCTCCTCCTCTCCATTGGCTTCGCTTGCCACTGTCTTCTTTGCCTCGTCATTGCCCACATCCTTGTCCACTGTTGTCTCCTCCACTGTCTCTTCTGCCATCTCCACCTCTGCCTCTGCCTCACTTGCCTTCTTCTCCACTGCCTGTGCTGCTTCCTGCTGGGCACAGAATTGTGTGGCATGTTCCTCTGTCCACTGCTCACAAATGTCATGACTTTCAGAAAAGTCTGCCAGCAATGCCAGGCTGACAGACATGGTGATGCTGACTCAATCGGTGGCCTTGAGGGCCTGATCGAGGGTGTGCTGGGGCCTTGTTAGTACCTCATGACACACACAAATGCTGTGCCACATACCTCTTTGACTCCCGATTCTCTTATCCAATCCCACTTCTCCTCATCCAGGTTGTTGCAGTCATTGGGGTGCATCATGTGTACGGCATGTAGCACATCCTGCATGGCTTTGATGCAAGCCTTGGCTTGTACCCACACATGGCTGATGGTCTTCAAGGAGGGATCCTTGAGGATGGCAAGGAAGGAGGGTATGGTAGTGATGGTGTGGTTGAGTTGTTGTGATGATGGTGGTTGGGAAGAAAGAGATGAGAGGAAGAGATGTGACATGACAGGAATTTTTATGTGATGGATTTGAAGTCCACATTGTCTTTATGTGTATTATGTCAGTGTCACATGACTGACTGGGGACAGTCAGCATTCAAGTCCCTATCGGATGTAGGGAACTACAGTTCCCTAGGTTCATATCTGGTTATTCCTATGCCAGGGACTGCTCCCTATAATGTCTATTGCACACTCCACTTTGCTCTTCATTGTCAAGTATGTTCCACATTCTTCTGCCATTGTTCTGCACTATTCTGCACATATCTGCATTGACTTCCACTTCCACTTTTCATCAGACTTGTTTACATTGTTTTGAAATTTGTTTCTACTCATTCATATGTGCTCCTACATGTTTCTTATGCTTTACCCAACCTTTCCTATACCTTTCCTTATACTCCTTTGATCTTAAGTCCTGGGTATGCCTGGAGTATAAAGGATTGTTGTTAGTGTTTCAAACAATTTATCTAATTTGGACTCGATCATATCACATCACTCGCTCAGAAATCGTCTCCACCTACATCTATTGCCTTGTACTTCATATTCTGTACTTCATAATGCCTTGCCATCACCATTGCCATCATCTCCACCTCCTCCACTTCTTCCGATTTATCTGCTTTTGAGCAGATCATTCTGGATGTGCTTGGAACACCTTTCTCTTGCTAGGAACACCTCTCCTCCCTATCTCCTCTGCATCTCTTCCCTTCAGAACCTCTTTAGGGACAAACCCATGGCACCCCTATCATGTTGCCAACATCCTTAGGCAACAAACTATTATTACAATGAAGCAAGAGGAGGTTTCAGCTTTTATAGATGATCAGTTATGAAAAGGGTACATATGCCCTTCAAAATCAGAAATGATGTCACTGATGTTCTTCATACCTAAGAAGGACAGAAGGAAGCACATGGTACAGGATTACCACTACCTGAACAAGCATATGGTACAGAATAACTATCCATTACCCCTAATATCCCAGCTAGTGGATAGACTCAAAGCAGCTCAGATCTTTACCAAAATCAATCTGAGATGGGGATACAATAACATTAGAGTCAAGGGGGGTGACAAATGGAAAGCAGCATTTGTAACACATCGTGGATCCTTTGAACCTCTCATTATATTCTTCAGACTATACAATTCACCCACAACCTTTCAGATGATGATGAACGAGATTTTCGCTGACATGGATGATTGTGTGGTGGTCTATATTGACAACATTATGATGTTTACAAAATCAGATAACATGGAGGAGCACAACAGGATTGTGGAAGAAGTTCTTCATCAACTCACTAAGCACAATCTCTTCGCCAAAGCAGAAAAATCAATATTCCAGGTCTCAGAAGTAGAGTTCCTCAGGATGGTAGTATCTAAAGATGGAATTCACATGGATGATTCCAAAGTTAAAGCTGTATTGGAATGGCCCACACCAAAGAATGTCCAAGGAGTCAGGAGCTTCTTGGGCTTGGCCAATTTTTACCATTGCTTCATAGAAGGGTACATGCAAGTCATGAGACCTCTTAATGACCTTACAAAAAAGGACATGCCATTCACCTGGAGTGAAAAGGAGCAGACAATGTTTGATACACTTAAGGAAAGATTTACAACAGCACCTATTTTGGCATACCTGGATAATGATCATGAATTCCAGCTGGAAACCAATGCTTCAGATTTCGCTACAGGGTCTGTCTTATCTATGCACAAGGATGGCAAGTGGCATCTAGTTGCTTATTCCTCCCACTCAATGTCACCAGAGGAACATAACTATCCTGTTGCCAACAAAGAAATGTTGAGTGTCATTTGCACCCTAGAGATTTGGAGACATTATCTCAAAAGCACTAAGCATCAGTTCAAGATCTGGAATGATCATGCAAACCTTCAATGGTTTATGCAGAGGCAAGACCTCAATTGTTGCCAAGTATGCTGATCCCAGTATCTCTCATGTTTCAATTTCTTATGGCTCCATAAGGCAGGGGCTACCATGGGAAAAGCCAATGCACTCTCTAGAAGGGAGGATCATGCAGTTAGTATTGAAGAAGATAGTAAGGAAGTTCTCATAATACCCCTGGAGAAGATCAGATCTGCAATCAAGATTGCTGATGATAGGAATGACATCACCTCCCACATTAAAAAAAACCTTGCTATTCTTCAGGAAAGCGAAGTTTCTAAGCTATGCAATGAGCTGGCTCTTGAAGCAAAGGGCAGTCTCCTTTACAGGAACAGCCAAATTTATGTTCCAGATGGCCTTTGAATGGAGGTCATTTGTTTACATCATGATGTATCCTTGATGGGTCACCCAGGACAGGAAAAGACTCTTGAACTGGTTCAATGATCTTATTTCTGGCCCAAGATGGCCACTCTTATTAAAGATTATGTATCTTGGTGCAACAAGTGTGCCTGATCTAAAGGAGGAAACACCATACCTGCTGGAAAGTTGAACCCCTTGGAGTTACCACACATGCCTTGGGTAGACATCAGCATGGATTTTATTACAGATTTACCCCTATCTAAAGGGTTTGACACAATCCTAGTGGTTGTCAACCAATTCTCAAAGGAGGTTGAATTCATTCCCTGTAACAAAGCTATTTTGGCCTTAGAAATGGCCAAACTTTATTTGTTTCATGTATGGAAGGATCATGGCTTGCCAAGATCCATTATCAGTGATTGTGGACCTCAATTCACATCACAAGTTATGAAAGATCTATGTGTCCAATTGGGCATGAAGCCAAAATTGTCCACCTCATTTCACCTGCAGACCAATGGTCAGACAGAGAGGCTTAACCAGGAGTTAGGCCAGTATTTACAACTTTATATTTCAGAAAATGAAGTGGATTGGGCCGAATGGTTGCCCCTAGCACAATTCACTTACAATAACAAGGAGCAGAGCTCCACCAAATTTTCCCCTTTTTTCATTACCTGCTCTTATGCACCTTGCATGGGAGTTGAACCTTGGGCCTCTTCATCAAAAGCCCCTTTGGCCGACAATATGGTGGATCAGCTTGCCAAAGTTTACAATAACCTTCATTTGGCTCAGGACCAAATGAAAAAGTATGCAGATCAGAAGCAATCTGATGCCCCTGCTTATGCAATAGACGATTGCATATGGCTATCTACTGAGAATTTGAAATTACCTCAGAAATCATGAAAACTTATAGAATGCTGGATCAGACCTTATGAAATCATAGAGCTTATGGGTTCCAACATGGTCAAGCTGCACTTGCCATCTTCTATGAGGATTCATCCTGTTATTAACGTTTCACAACTTAAGCAATATTGGGAAAGACTGCTTGGGCAGACTACATCTTGCCCTGGTCCTGCTCTTGTCACCGAAGATAGGGATGTGGAGTATGAGGTTGAATATATTGTTGAGTCATGGTGGAAAGGCCACTGCTTGGAGTATTTGGTACACTGGACTGGTTACAACAACTCAGAACACACCTGGGAGCCAGCCAGCAACCTCGCTCACACCAAAGAGGTAATCAACAAGTTTCATTCCTCTCACCCCTTTGTGCCACAAAAATTGTGGATGGATTACGTGGACTTTTGTGGACTTTTCTCCCCCTATGAAAACATCATGGAACCTTCATGGTTCCCCTTCAATTGCCTGAAAGTCAATCTTTAGGAAGGGGGTAGTGTTACAGATGTACATTTTTTGCTTTCTTATGTTCCCTTTCTTTCTCTTTTCTTTTCCTGTTCTTAGCCCCTGAGGGGGTGTATGTGTCAGCAACGGCTGACATCTAAGCATATGTTTATCTTTTGCTTACAGGCACATGGACCCATTTGATCTTTCACTTCTTCACAGACTCATGGACTGTGCATTCACCCTTTGATTACTTTCATAGACATCACATATGTCATGATCAGACTTGCCTCATGGCTAGGGCATGTTGGCCCCTATGATCATTTATCTTTAGATCTGCCACACCATGCACCTATGGTATGTACTCCTCATGATCTATGCATGTACGGCTATGCTGCCACATCCTCACCAAATGCACATGGACACTTTATCTATGATCTGTACACTATGTGGACAAACATGCACTCTAGTATATAAGCCAATAGATCCCCAAGGAACTCCTCAGTTGAGTTCTCTTGGTTCTCCCCTCAGAGTTCCATAGCAAGATAGACTCCTTTCCTCACATTTTCCCTCTTTGAGTACTTGCAACTGCATGCTCACCTTCACTCTCACACTTTCATCTATGCCTGCACTTGACTACAACTTTAAGTGTTTCAGATGCAAGCCAGTCAGCCAGTCCACCACACATCACTACCCCCTGACCACAAATTCACATATTCCCATTCCAAGGATGAAGCAGGTGCAGCCACAGCCCTAGGTAATACCAGCTGTGATACCAACTGCAATAAGGTATGAAATTGTCAACATCTCTTCTCATACTTACACATTTTGTGCTTCCATCAATGTGACTCAGGCAGTGGATGTTTTGCAATCCCATCAACAGTGGAATGGTCACCCTCATGCACCTAATCTAGCTATGCTTACTGCTATTTGCTTACCACAATTTGTATTGAAAATGATCACAGTGCCAAATCCATTCCAGTTTCCCAACATTGTCAAGCATGTGATCAACCACCTCCACCTCATCAGCTTGGTCACTACTTGCCAGTTTGGAAAGATTGTTTAGAGGACACAAAACAAGAATGTAGAGTTTCTGATGTGCTCACCAATCCCTGGCTGAAGATGCAAGAAGATCTCAAGAATTCCATCATGGACAGTCCAACCATGGTCATTGCAGATTGGAATAGTTGTGGTGTTCAGTTTGAACCTAGTATGTATATGTGTGATTCAAGTTGCTTTCTGACCTCTTGGCAGGTTATTGGCCTGATAAGAAGATGTACATGGCAAAAATGGTATGGATGTATACTCTTTGCTATAAAAGCTAACTATGCAACACAGCTTTATGATGACATGTCTACATGGCAATCCAAAATGAAGAAGGCAGCGATTACAGTGGTTCTCAAGTTCTACAAGCTGTCTCCTCCCAATGTGGTATGCCCCAACCCTATCCACTTTGCTGAGGATGCCACTGCTGCATTGTTGGAATAGTTAAAGTTTCTTTGGAATGATTGGGACGAAAATGTAGGCCCCACATACCTCACTGCAGCAGCACCTGACAATGTAATAGGATAGGACAAGGAATTTTGTGCATCTGGCCCTCAAGCATGTCATCATCAAGTTTTTTTATAGCAGTAGCTATCATATCATTCATTGGTGTCCTGACATATTCTGCAACACTATCCCTAAAACATGCCTTGCAGTCATCACTATGGTCATAAGTACCCACACATCTCATACCTGCTGCCACCAAATGCAATGTAGCTGAATTGTGTCCTCAATGGTTATGCCAGAAGCAGCACTGGAAATATATTTCCTAACTTCTCTGCAAAAATTTACAGCTTGATTTATCATGGGATGCTCACCCTTATTGAGGCAATCCTTGCAGATTCTTACCATGGTCCCTGCCTCACAAGTCAACTGGCAGAGTGGGAGCAGGAGGGCTGGTAAGTAATGGCTGTACACTACTTATTTTTGCTGACTGTCATACCAGGGCTGCATTGCAATGTGTTGACAACATGATCATGTGGCATGAGGATCTGCAGGTGGCCCTAGATTAGTAACTATTATGTCATGATTGTTTAGGATAGATTGTTTAGGATGTAATCTTATCATTTATCAAATCTATGATGAGTCATTGGGTATACTGATTGATTATTTTAAATTATTTTATGAGTTCTACAGAGATCCACAAAGACTCACAGAGATCCACAGAGATTCACATGAATCTTTATCATGCCATTGTCAGATGAATCACCCTACCTTCCATGGTTTCACAGAGATCCACAGAGATCTACAAAATCCACAGAGATCTGTATAAAGCCTGAAAGCCAACCTATCTTACAGGAGCCAAAGAGATATTGTCACTGGACAGAACAAGCCAGGAAAGTCCAATATGGACCAGGCTGTGAGTCCTTTGACACTGTCCAGCACTGTACAGTACTGTCCATGCAAAAGTGATTTGCTGATGCACTGTGTCTCATTGCAAGAGGGATTGAACTCCCCTTGTATCTTGCTTAATTGTATCCATTTGGATGTTTGCTCATTTCTTCTTTACTTCATGTATACTACCAGATCTGCTTTTTTATATATTCGTTGTTTGATTTTATTGAATCTGAGGTGTTTACAGGCTTATAAAGGGGGAGGGTGTAAGGGCCTGATGCCCATTAACTGTATCATTGGGCTAATGGCCCAATAATGTATTGTATAGGGGCTTAAGGCCTGATTAGGGTGAGGTGCAAAGCACTGAGCATTTGTCTTGACTGTTGAAGGACAGGCAACCTGATTGCCAATACATTGGTGCATGTGATATGAGTATCACATGTGCCTTGTAGGATTACATATAAAAGTGGGCTGCCCTACAGGCAGCCCACATAATATCTTTTTGTACTTTCCATATCATTATGAATTGAATGCTAGTTCATATCACAAGCAATCTTAAGTACAGAGTATTATACTAACTATGCTACAAGCATTATAAAAAGTGAGTGTGGTTCTTGCAACAGATGGTAGTGATGTGGTAGAGTGCAGAATCCTGGGAGATTTACACCAGATTTTTGTCTAGGAGGTAATTAATTCACCAGTCTTTGTATTGGTATCTTTCATGCTTGTTTTTCTAAAGATGGGTGTGGAGATGTGAGTGGTGAGTCCAATATAAGCTTTCACTTATGTTGATGTCTGTCTAATATAAAACTGCAATATCCTGTATCAGGTTTATCTTGGATTACTTCAGGATACATTGGTGAAACCTTGAATGGACTTTGTTCTTTGCCAGGACAATAAGGTGAATTAGGAGAAGCAGATGGAGATGGAGGATCTATATCAAGATTATCCCAATCCAAGTCATATGGGTCATCTTTGTTGCTTTTTGTGTTGGCTTCATTACTAGAGTCTCTAGATGAATGTCTACATAGGTTAATAACAATCAATATATTTTTTTGGAAATTCCAGGCACAGGAACTGGTATGTAAATGTATTTTGGAAGTTCATGTCATGATGGATGTTGCTGAATAGGCAACTCCTCTTCCAGTTGGTCTTGATTTTTGATTTGAATAGGAGTAGGTTTGTCTTGTCCAATGGAACAGTGTGGAAAGTGATTTTCATCAAATATAGCATTAGTGGAGACAACAACATGGTATCTTTTCTTAGACCAAAAAAGCAAATCTTTCATATGAGGCCCAGGATGGATATAGGTTTGTGGTGAAAACATACCAAAAAAACTACATTTTTTTTCCACAGTGATTTTTTGCCTCTCAGCAATTATTCAGGTGGAGTTTGACACCTCACATGGACATATTGATATTGATGGATAAAGCTCATGGTGATGATGGTCAGTCTTAAAGCTGTTCCTTTGTGCACTACTGATCTATCACAGTTCTTCTCATTGATGATGATGAGGATGACAAGTCAACCATCTATAGTGAGCAAGTATGGACACTGGTGCTCATGTTTCACAAGCATGTTTCAGAACTCATCATCACAGTGGTCACAGCAGCCTCCCAAGCTGTTGTGTTGGCTGTCCAGAGGAAGGAAGCAATTCCCTATCATACACTGATTCTCACAGGTGCAGGCTGGGTCAGTGAGCTCCTAAGTGGGTCTCCAGAGTGGATTCATATTGAGCTTGGCATCCACAAGGATGTCTTTGAGGCTCTCATCACTGAGCTACAGGCAGCTGGGCACAGAGATTTGAGAAAAGGCCCCAAGCTAGAAGGACAGCTCACCATCTTCTTGTATATGTGTGTAACTGGCCTGACATGCAGGCATGTTGGTGAGCACTTCCAGCAGCAAAATCAGATGATCTCTAAGTATATTGTTTAAAGTAAATGATGGAAATGCAGATAGAACCCACAGGTATTTCAAAATAATGCTCATTGTGTTCTCCTCCCCTCTGATATACACAAAACATGTCCAGCTCCCTCACATAGATGATCCAATACCAGAATTTATTGCATCAGATGATCAGTTTTACCCTTTCTTCAAAGATGCTATTAGTGCCATTAACAGTACTCATGTTGCATGTACCCCATCTGCTGATGAACATGAAACAGCCCAAAATAGAAAGGGCTTCACATCACAAAATTGTCTTGTGTGTTGTAATTTTGACCTCAAGTTCACCTATGTATATAGCAGCATGGGAGGATTGTCTGCAGATGCCTCCACTTTCCATGATGCACAGACAAATGACCTCATGGTCCCACATGGCAAATATTACCTTGCAGATGCTGGCTTCCCCTTATGTCCTGAATTGCTCATACCCTATCATGGTGAGTGATACCACCTCAAGAATGGGGATGTTTTTAATTTTGGTGAGTATTTTTGATCTCTACTAATTTATTCTACTAACAGTAAAGGACAAGCCCAGGGAATTGTCAGGAATACTTCAACTTATGCCATGCCCAACTATGAAACATCATTGAATGGATCATTGGTGTTATTAAGTGTCATTTCTAAATTCTGGTCATCCCCACTGAATTTCATATGGATATTCAAGCTTGTATTTCACCTGCATGCTGCTGCCTTCACAACATAATTTATGTTACAATTTGCCCCTATTCTTTTCTCTTTGTCATTTATGCTTGTCAATGTTGGCTTAACCCAATGCTTCTCTTTCAATAAAGTGCACTAGAACATGCAACATGTTTGTTGCACACTGTTATCTTTGTTATCTCTGCTTCTCATTCTTTTCAAACATTCTTTGCATAGTCATGATTGTTCCATAACATTCTATGACTTTCCATTGCACAGTATATAAGCCTAGTTACTTCATCCCTTGTATTCTAGCTTAGTCCTGCTCAATTCTACCTTGTCCCCTTCACTCCTCTCATCATAACTCACTGGTACCTCTTCGGTAGGTAGACCTACCTTCAAACCACTTGCTATACAGTGAGCTCAAAAACCCTTTCCATGTTTGCCACAATTGCAGTGCATGATGTGTACTGCCACAGGTCGTGGGAATCACGCTTAGCCTTGGTGGAGTCTTAGATAGCCCATACCCTTGGCTACAG
>JBBPMV010000106.1:0-32197 GCA_038090495.1 Heimioporus retisporus | reverse complement strand
GGTACGAGTACGGGTAGCTATCACAGTACATATACTGCATCCTTAAGTGACACTATTCATGACCCGCAGTGTAGGAACAGCCTTGTAAATTACTTCCATTTGAATCGTGCATCCGATTGTGCAAGACTTGTATCTAAATCTCGCGCATACTGGTCCGGAGTCACGCACAACCACCCCTAAATTTCGCACATACGAGTCCAAAGTCGCGCACAGCCACTCCTAAATTTCGCGCACCGGGCGAAAATAAAAAGTTGAATATTTCGGGGTTTGCCATGCCATAGGTGTCCTCGTCTAACATCAGAAAGAGATTTAGTATGAGTCAAGGCATATATATTAATAAACAACCTCCTTTGCTTTGGGAAATTGGATATAGTCTTGACATATTTTACTGCTGTCCTGTCCTTGACCAATGGTATCCAGGGTAAGGTTGTATTGCATTATATCCACAAGCATGTTCTCGTCCCTTTTGCACTCCCTGGTTTCGAAGTGTTGCTGAGCGTTCAGGATACTGCTTGACACACCAGGGATTAGTGATTAAACATGCATTATATATGAGAGGGGGGAATTATCATAGTAGGACGACAATACACTCCGCCACATAGAATGTTTCGATCTGAAGATACATTCCCCGCAGGCTGAGAATCGGGTTCGGTAAGAGCCCTTGTACTATCATTTCCCTGAGCATTACATCTACCAATATTGGGAAAAGGACATGTTGACATTCCAGCGAGTGAAAAGACCTGGGAAATCGGCAATCTCTGGTATTGGCGTGACTCGATCTAGACAGGCTACAGCTATCACAATGGTTATACCAGAGTAGTAGCTAGCACAACTGGGCTCTCACAATGAATATTTGATGCATCAATGATAGACCAATGATTGGTGTCGACAAGGTTGGTCGGCAACATGGCATTTGAAATCCTGACATACTCAGCACTGGCGGGATGGCGTGGAAGGGCTACTACATGAAGTACTCACAGGCATCCACACTGCCCAGCACAGGCAAGGTCAACTGCCCTGTACAACCACTGTACCTCCAGCCATTTTGTGGGCTGTGTGCAGCATAAGTGTCAATGGGATGAGCTCCATTAATTGGCGTACTTGAACATCCCCTTCCTCGCGGTAGCACGCGAGGATCATAGTGTACCATAGGACCATCGTATGGACTGCTTCGGGTTGGACGCCTTGCAAGGTGTTGTCATACAGGGCAATGCTGGGAAGGTTGGTGAGGGAAGTTTTAGTTGTGGCTCTGCATGGCTTACACATCCCCTATGGAAATAGAAAAGGTGGTTGTGCAAATAACATCATTGTTATGCAAATACCTCACTAAGGAGCCCTAGTTACATACAAGGTCTATATGCTGGAGTGGGACTGACTGTGTAATGTTCGATGGGAATCGAGTTGGTGTAGCGTACCCTCTGGAAACTGTTGCACACCTAGCAGGGCATAAAACCTGGAGAGCGGGAAGTTGACGAAAACGGGCATGCCTTTGAAATGATGTGGGGACACCCTGCCAAATATACCTATCCACATATTTCGGAATCTGCCCTTGGTGAAAATAAACAAGGAGCAGATCGTGTGATCTGGATTGTGGTCCCCACTCATTCAGTATCTTTGGGCTCAAAGATATGTGTGTCCGGATTTGGCTTTCATAGGCACAATTCTTGCAGGGCGAGGCGACCGGACACATTATCGCACACATAACTCATATACACGCATTTGGCCGCCTAAACATCATTTCATACTACTCGGCTGATGCTTCTCCTGAAGCGCCTTAAAACATCCTAGCTTCACACGCGCAACATTTCTTTTCGGTACATGGAATAACAACTGCCCCTGTGCAGCGAGTGACCTCCAGGGCAGTAACACATGTGACGGCCCATGTGTGACAATCTTGCTTGTGGAACCTCGAGGAGGTGGGAAAGAAGTGACATCCCGATATCGACCAAGAAAACGTCTGGGAGGAGGACGAGTACACGAACAGGCCGCGTTATGCTCTTGAACACGGGCGCCGTAACCTGCCTCGCTCTCCACGACCGGCAAATCGCTGTCCCCGCCGTGTTTCCAGCCGTCCATGGCCACGGTGGTGCCATCCACCCGCCTTTGTCGCCCCTGTCGGCTAGGGTCAGCCGGCCATCGTCTCGATCGCCCAACCCACTTGCCCAACGCCGCTCAATTCCATCCATGTGGCACCCCATGTCGCGTCGACCTCGCCACCGTGATACCGCCCTGGCCCGTACCCGTCCACGGGTGCACTTGCCAAGGGATGTGGAATCTGTCGGCCGCATCGACACCATCGCCCGCCGCGGTATCATGGTTGTCACGTCGTTGCTGTCGCCGGCCGCTCTCTCACCCTCTTACTCTCGACCAGCTCCACCGCCCGCGACCCCTCTGGCCGTTTCCCCTCTTCTCCCCCACCTGGACACCTGTCATTGATACTGCCGCTGCTGCCTCGGCAAGAGGTATCGGAATGGTGCAATCGGTGCAAACTGCGCTATATGCAGGTGGAACGGGTGGAGGATGGATTGCGAGGTGACCGACCAATGTCCTAGGTGGAAATAACTCGAAGCAGCCGTGCCACCTGGAGAGCACATGGGTCAGCACGGTCACCACAAGTGGCGCGCACCCCCGCCACCGGATAACAGATACTGAGCCAGGGAACACCCCCTAGAGTAATGGATACGAACATGTCATGGAGAAAATCATGCATCAGCGAAGTACAGGACGGGGAGGGTGAATGTAAGAAACTGTCGAGCGCAATCGAGCGCGTGAGAGCACTACCCTTGTCATTGCCATGTGGGACGAGTGGTGGGGGCGAATCGGGTGAGACGATGGGAGGCGGCGATGCTGTTGAATGAGCGGCCCGAATGACAACAATAACGACGACACGACCGTGGTAGCACCAGGGTCATCACATCATCGTTGTTGTTGTCCATGACAACGACCACATGACGGTGATTGCGTCATCGCTGGCATCGTTGGCCATCAGCAATATGCCGCCTCTACTGTGACGTCCGTACGGACTGTCGACAGTCCTGACAGTCCGACAGTCATCACAGTAAAATGACTGTGGGACAGACATACAGTTGATGTGTACAGACGCGATCGCCCCTCCACAGTCCGTCGACAGTCCAAACAGTCCGCTTACAATGCAAGACCTAGTAGAGCCTAGCGGTACCTCGCGACGCCTGGGTCAATTTTCATGACATGGTGCTAGAATTTGGACATGCTTGCTAGCTCTTGCAAGAATGTCTTGCATCCAACAAGATCTGGGCTTCTTGAGGGTAGATCTAGCTAGGTATGAGTAGACCGTGTCATGTTTTACGAGGACCTCCGAGAATACGACATCCAGTCCTAGGTCTAGAAGGAAATCCCACTGCATGACAACTTGAATATAGCTCTACTTATTTCCTGAGTTGCTCATTACTGTCCATGCTGTGAGAGTAAGATGCAAACGATTTGGTGTATCGGCAAAAACCGAGAATCCAAACTCAGCCCAATTATCAGGCCATAGAGATTGATTGCATCTTATCCATTTTCTTTCGGTAATCTTCGCACCCTGACCACCGCAACACCGACGACTCACCAGAACAGGTCCGGGTCTGCGTTTACCACATCGAAGCTCAGATGCCTCCGAAAGCGAAAACAAAAAGAGAGGATGAGCCCGGATGTTGGGGTGACCTGGGGGGAAGATGAGGGTGGAGCCCTCATGGGCGCCGCATACACGATCAACACGGACGACACATTTCCGATTGACCCAGACTCGTTGTATGTTCTGTGCCAATGTCGTCGGGTGTGCGCTCGGCGTGATCACCGCCACTAGCAGTATTTATCTCGGACTCAAGGTGCGTTCTCCCCCGCGCCTCTCTCTCCGCGCTTTCCGTGTATTTGACAAAGAGATGCGCTACCAGACGGGCCAGACGTTCGGCGCGATCCTCGGGTTTGGCATCCTTAAGCCATTCTCGACTGCCATCCCCTGCTACTTTGGAGGGGCTACTCAGCCCAGAGAGGATCAGCGTGGTGCAGTCCGCTGTTACATCCACATGGTTCCTCGGGCTGCTGAGCATGCCGAGCCAGAATATCACCCGGCTTCTTACGTCCACGATCTACTGCACCTCCCTCTGGTTTGCATTCTTGATCCTTCCGCGCGAGTTCTACATCCTCAAGCTTACACTCGTCTTTCTGTCCGGCGTGGCAGCAGCGCACACGATTCGGTCGCTGCATATGGGGAAACAGGTGGCGCAGGACACGAAGTGCAAGACCAAGGTACTGATCATCGCGTTCTGCTTCGCAATCACACTGAGGGTGGTGAGTGAGTATTTACCAGGGGTGCTCTGGCACCAGCATATATTTTACACGTTCAAATGGATTGTATAGATACCTGCAATCAAAGCAGAGAGCTGATTCGGTTTGTCCTGTTTCGATCTTGTGTCACAATCCTCATCATGCGCGCAGGCCAGGATGGATATGGCAATGAATACTGGCGTTTATTTGTGCGGGGATGCTGATAGGCGTGAAGGTGTCGCACAGCTCCTCGAGCGGGGTACGTTTGTTCGACTTTGATCGCATAACGTCGAATCCTATATTTGGCGTTCCTAGGTCTTGTACGCCTAGGTAAGTCTAGCCAGAACTAGACCGATTTGCCGGTGCTGTGGGTCGCGCTGCTGCATCCTTGTCCTGCGTTCGCGTTGACCGGCCTATACACTAGGAGTGTACGCGTTGGATGCTCACAACGGCTTTGTGGCGCTGCATACACTACCGTCACTACTCAAAATGGAGTGTTACTACAGTGTGAAAACACAATGGGTTGGGAGGATAAGGACATGTGAAGATGGCATGGTTGGCGCCTCCGCTAGAAGAGGCCTGGGGTGGCTGCACAGGGTGTCTGCCACTATGTCCATCTGGTCCTCTCGTGCTAGGAGGTCGAACAGGTAATGCAGGAGTTTATCTAGTTCAATCGCTCCTCCCTGCGTACACGCCCTTTTCTGCTGTCTCAGAAGACTTCACCACCGCTGATGCAGCCCACATCACTCCACACGCACATATGGGCGCATCCCGTATCCGCGGACATCCAAGTGTGGAGAATCCGTTCAACCCCTGTCTCGCGCGGCGTCTGTTTGTTTACATGGCAGTTCTATCCTTTTCGTCTCTGTCCGGTTTGTGTAACCATGGGTGACGGACAACGGACACGCGTCGCAAGGGTCCACGGCGAACGTTGACCACGACATACGTATCCATCTACAGTAGGTTCGTTCTGTCCCTAAAAACAAGATTTACTTCCCGTGGCGTTGTGACCGCTCGCAAGATGTTTCTAAATTTTTCTCCTCCTTATAAATTCCAGGATATAATGGGGCGTCTTGTGACTGCCGATACATCGGCTGTTGGTATGCATGTAAATGAATGGGGAACTGGAAATCCCCCCAAGGTTTCGGTTGGTCAATTCAGGAACCGATGTGTGCCAACGTGTGGTGCTATGTAGCAGGAATAGTATTTGAAAGTCTGTGTTACGTATATTCTGGAAATATATTGATGTGTATAGATCACCGCATCGGGGGCGTGGATCCGTCCAAGCAACTAGGTCAGTACGTTGTCGAGGCGCTTGGATAATACCCAGGCGTTTGCCTTTCTATTCCATGTTCCCTCACTAATTTTATCCTTCCAACCTGTAGCATTCAATATCTCAACATGCTTTACCGAACCAAATCATTTCTGTCTCTCTCTGATTATGACAAGGGAAATCTTCCAGATGACCGATTGTTTCATAGCATTTCAGCTCCGTCCACCACTGCCATACCGCCAAAGCACCACCAATGTGGTATTATTACACCTTCGGTAAAATTGCTGGAAATCTGTGGACGTCACAAAGTGAAACTCCCATTGAAGTCAGCTACATCCAAGGTATCTTCAGAGCGCTAGGCCCAGTCACTTTGTCCCAATTTACATTACCTTCAGAAGACATTGAAGCATGCAAATCCAAAGCATAGCTTATACCGAACGACATTGATGCGGATGGCATTGAAAGTATGCAACATCTTTGCTCCTCTTTTGCTACATACACACCGGATAGTGATGCTCACGGGTCAAATCATATCCTATCTAGCACGTCAAGGGTCAGCATACAGTCAAACCACTGAGAAATGCAATGCAATCACAATCATTTGGGCGCACCGGAGATCCAGATGCTAAGATGCAGTTTAAAGATGATATTGCAACACCATCCCTTGTTGCCCACGCCCATAGAAATCCTGCTGCAATTCCTGAATTCTGGCTCAAAGCATTCCGCAGAGATGTTGCCATTTCCCAATTCATCACCAAGCGTGACGAGGAAGCCCTGAAGCACCTTGTCCACATTGATGTCTCATATTTGCAAGTCAAAAGCTCCAACCCCAGCTTCAAGATCAGCTTTCATTTCACCCCGAATAAATTTTTTGAGAATGATGTCCTGGATAGAACGTTTATTTACCAAGAGACGGTTGGATCCCCAGTTCATTTCGTTCATAGCCATGGAACTGGTACCGAAATAAGGTGGAAAGAAAACAGGGACTTGACAGAGCCTCACGTCCACAAGCACAAACGTAAAAGTAAGGCAATGATGGTGGACATATGCGGTACACTCACGAAAACACTCAGAAACAAAGCGTACACGTTTGGCGGGAATGGCAAAGCCTGCAGACTCATTTTTCAACTTCTTTTCCCCAGTCGATTTCTCAGCGAAGGATACCAGTAAGGATGACAAGCAACATAAGGAAAAGATTGAGATGGATCACAGTCTCGGTCAATATCTCAAGGACGAGGTAATCAATAATCCACTAAATTTCCTGTTTGCTTATATTTTCGTAGGTAGTACCGTTCGTCGTGTAATATCGTCACAGCGATGGAGTCACCACAGAGCGAAACAAGAAATGCCGCTCCAAGAGCCGGTGAACGACGGGGGCCTGCATCATAAAGAGAAGTGATAAATTGATTGCGATAAAGTACAAAAGTTGCCTTCACTGCTCATACACGCTAGAGTGCCGTATGAGTGCCACACTGAATATATGTCAAAGAAGGTGGTCAAAATGCACTATTAATCCACCCTACTTTGGAGGAGGCAGCGCGTTACTCTTTGAGGGGGTATCACGCGACTTTGGGGGGACAGTAGTATTGCCTCGAAGCGACCCGGAGCCAACCGAATTGCCTCTCTTAGTTGGCTTCGTTTGAATTCAAGTAAATGAAGTCGAATGAAGGGACTTCCCTTGGCTCCGCGAAGTCAAAGCAAGGCGGCCGGCAAACGCGAGTAATGCAAAATCCTTAGCAGGGGACACATCAAAGTGTTGTTTGTGGGACTCCATAAACTACCTAAGAGCCCCGGTTTGGTTTTGGGCGCAATGAAAGGCCGTTCCATCTGTCCCATAGATCATGTCGTGGATATTGCCCTCATGCATGCAGGCTGGCACATTGTGACTCATTATTCACCGCATTCGTGGAAGCACCGGTCACCAAATGTTCTCCAATTGGCTTCGTCCCTAGCAACATATACCCGCTCTTTCTTCGAGCATATTCAAACCATCTCAATTGTTGCAATCCATTGTGTTTTCCTTTCATAATTCCTGACAATGCACCACCAACGCGGTGTCATCAATACAACCATAGCAACGAATTTACATTGGATGATGTGATAACAAAATACATTCCAGAAAAGTAAAGGTGCCATGATCAACCTCATGCATGAACCCTCTATGCCTTTTGGTATGAGTCGTTGGAAACCTCGTCGAGCTTGTCGAACCCCTCACCATCTTCCAGTTCATCGTATTCGCCAAGATCCCCGGTGATCCAGAACATGGCAAAAGGGATCACCTGTAGAACGTAAGCGCATTGGGTGTGAGTTAGTCTGTTAATTACCTCGTCCCTGAGATATTCACCAATCCGGTGATCTATGACTGCCTTCTGCTCCAGCCTCTTAAGCCCTTCATTGTTAATGTGATCTTCGTATGGGAGATATGTTGAGGGAGAAAAAAAGTTGAAGAAAGAGTAGATTGGCTTTTCCAAGCATACCAGGCGAGTTTGATTAGTTTCTGATTGACTTCATTAGTGTGATATGGATGGTTATAGTCAAATATTAACTTTTATGCCTTTCCTTCTTCACCTGGAAATCTTTTGTCAAGTCCCTATTATTCTTCCACCTGATGTCGGTGCCAATTACACGACTGTGAACGTAGTCGCCGATACACCCCACTTGCTCCCGATATTGATAAGTCTTGTCCAAGACTGTATTGTGAAAAAAGTTGTTGGGGCTAAAATGAAAACTAATCGTGAAACTAGGATCGTCGCCATCGTCTTGAAGATACGAGACTTGAATATCAACGAGGTGCTTGAGGGCACCTTCATCACGCTTGGTGATGAATGAAGAAATGACACCATCGCTGCGTAAAGCTGCGAGCCAGAACCCTGGGATTGCAGCAGACATATTTGGAGGTTCACCGAGAAATGTTGTGAAATCTAACTCACCTGTGCGGGTGGATTGAACCTCGGCATCTACACATTTGCTGTGGGCTCGTAATTCAGATCCTACTAGATCTTCCAGTTGATTTCTAGGTGGTGAAACCTTGGTATGCTAGTGAGACGTGACGGGCAAATTATTGTTCATATCCCTGGGTGGGGAAAACCCACCAAGAAAAGATATTACATACTTTGAATGCCACTCGCAAGAGTGTAGTGCGGTATAAGTTTTCTTTTGAATTCGCACGTGGAAAGTTAGGCTGAGGGTGAGACCACTCATGGTTGGGAAGGAGCGACGAGACATGGAGAACTAAACATACCTGCAATCGAGCCACATTCGATGAATCTGCAGAAGGTAGAATTTTGTCCACTAGCAACATTATGGAGGGTGAATGATCAATGAGCGGTGTGTCATTCTGGGGCTTACTTTTGTCACGATCGGCTAGAGAGTGAAATGACCGAGTCCTGTAAAGCATCTCGAACAAGCACACACAGAAAAAGGAAAGAAAGAAAGAAAGAAAGAAAGAAAGAAAGGAAAAGACAAAGCTTGGTTGCAGGTTTGACGGATGCTGAGCGCAAGGGAACATCATAAGCAAAAAGGAATATGGCGCAACATAAGCAGTTCAGAAGGTGCCCCCGGGCACTGTTCATACTCCGCAGGAGGCTCGTGTAATGTGCATGCCATCATGCGTCGCTCGATCGATGCGGCCAACCCTTGACAAGAATGAATTGCCAGAGCCTACGTAAAATGATGGTCAAATTTGTGGTTCATGTAAGACACCGTTACCCTGTGGTAAACCCAGCCATGTTCGGGAACTTCAGTGATTGGTGTGATGTGTAACCTGAAGAATGCTCTCCCAATCTGCTATCAATGGAGTATATGCTATCTCTTGTCGTACCGGTAAAACAGGTCAAAGTTTGGGCATTAGACAATCGCATCTGCAAGATTAGGAAATGTCGTGCGGCACCGCTGGCAGGTAGCCGGCCTAATGCTGCTGACAAAACCCCCGTCCTCGGCTCTTTCACATTCATCAGTCCAGTTGAGAATTCTTTCTCTGATTGTCTCTGTCACTCACTCACCCTCTCTCTCTCGTGATCTTCCAATGTCTCCATAATCACCAATAATGACGGTTCTCGAGGGAAAGCATCAGATTCCTCCTTTACTTCTGTCCTTTCTGTTTCAGTGCTCCTCCTTGATCATTGTCAAGATCTCCAGTTCGCATGGATGCTCAGAATGTCCCTGGCATCCTCAGCGTCACAGCGAGGCTCCACGATGCCCACTCTAGACCTGGCATAGTTCTACACAGGTGTGACAAGGGGAATGCAGGGGCGTCGCTTCGCGCCGATGGAATCTCGATCTGCGGCCTGTGAGCCAAGTCCGCTATCACGCGCTTCTTGTCGAACCTGCACGTGGACCCTGTCCTACCACCCCGGGGGGTCGACGGACGCAACCGGCGCTTCCTCTTCATATTGTATTTTATTTTTTGATATCCCTTCCTGTTTTCCTTGTTAATATATGGAATGCCTAACCACCGCGCTCGTCTGTATTGCCTGATAAGACTATCAACGCAGAATGGACACCGAACACCTGCAATTCACAGAATTAAATGATCAAACGTCTGATGAGTTGCAGGGGGAATTAGCATAAAGGATATACCCCGGAACCAGAATGAGGACCCTGTCCCGCCGCCCCTTTAATTGACATATATACTGAATCCATGGTCCATCTAGGCTTGCTGGATTGCGAATGGGCTTTCTCTCCTTCCCTATTTTATCTTGTATTTATATTGACTCTCTTCCTCTTTTTTTTTTTGTAACACTCATTCCTGTTTCTCACTTAACAATTCCTCTCTCCCAGCAGATTCACCACAATTAATCTCTCGTATACGGACCCTATCAATACTCCTGAAGGTCAAGTGGACAAGGGCGCAGTTTTGGTCAACATGGCCACGAGGACAGCTATCGCTGCCGCCGTGGGCGAGGCCGTGGCCTCTGGCCCGTCACATCCTCCCAATGTTTTACACCCCCCACAGCAGTTCATCCCACTGTCACCAATGATGGGAATCGCACTCGTCGTGCTGTCGTGAGTTTACAACTCGTCAAAATAGAGCACACGGCAAGCCGCTGACCGGACTATGTTAGCATCCTCTTTTTCGTCTTATGCCGGTTCGGCATGAACTGGTTGCGGAGCATTATTACTGCTCGCACCTCCATGCCCGAGGAGCCAGTACTCCCCGCCACCTGCTCGATTTTTGTCCCACCAGTCGTAGTCCCAGTGGGGCCCACCCGAAGGGCTGGCAATTTGATGTCAGACATCCCCCACACCCTCCCCAGTCCGAGACAGGAAACCAAACAAACCGACAAACCACCAAACACCCTCACCGTGGACAGTGACAACATGACGGTGGACGAGATGAGGTCGCTCTGCATGTCGTTTAATCTACCTGTATCAGGTAGCAAACTACAGATTCAGCGTCGACTCATCGAATCCGATAGAGGAGATCCACTGCCATGGAATGAAGTGCAAGTTATTTCTGTTGCAACATCCAAATGTTCACAATTCGACCAACTCATCTGTACTTACAGCTTTGACCCTTCGAAACCAGAAAGTCAATGTTGTACGCAAGTGATCATTCGATGCGGTGGACCTGAAGACCCAACTCAATGTGCAGTTCCCCGAGCGGAGCTGCTCCACAGCCCAGGTGATCGCAGTGAATGTTGTCGGGGTGCTGTTACGAAGCACACGCGCACCCACGATGATCCTGCTAAGATCCTAGCATGGGTATGTAGATTCTAACGTAAAAGGATCGGCCACATATCTGAAGGGTTGCACCATATCCTCATGCAGGGCGATCATGCAGTTTCCCGAAAGTTGAGGATGGGTGGGGTACCCTTACCCCCAGCACCCCCTCCTCCTTCGATTCCACTTCCTGCACCTCCCACAGGTAGTAGGTAGCCATGCAGATGTAAATCCGATGCTTGGAACCTGTATCACTGTCACCACATAGCAGCTATGAGAATGGTTGGGTTGGGATTGTGTATGCCTGGAATGTGTGGAGGGTAAAGTAACCTACCAATAATAAAAGTTTAACTGACTCAAAATGATAGTGCGAACTAGAATATTGTTTCTGTGAATTTCGGTAAACCTGGTTCCTTGTACTGAGAGCGACGTGCAGTCACCTATTTGGCTAATGGCGCTATGGCTCTGCACCAGCTCTCATTTGGTGCTCAGAAGGGTAGTGTCATAGTCCAGATTTCTTGTCTGAGTCACTATAGCATGCATCAGATATAGTGACATGAGCTGGTAATTTCACCATCCTCCCATTGATGGGTATACCAACATCACCCCCATTAGCTCACCAGGGATATTCAAGGGGTAGCTATCTGAGATGGATAACAGTTATTTATAATAAACAGAACATCTTTGTCAGTGGGCTCTCTGGGATAGTATGTACATAGCCATCTTACAATGCAACACATGCAGTGCAGCCAAGGCAGTTGAGAAGATGACCAGCAGCAGCAAGGTGGTTGATGACTTCTCATAGGAGAGAATAATGAGATTGGAAAATCTCATTCAGAAAGCATTTGTACCCCCTGATAGCTTCCACAGTAAAGGATTCTTGATATCTTGCATGTTCTTGAATAAGGATTCTGACTTCAGCTATATGGGAATTGGCTGTGGGTCCTTGAGCTAGATGAGGAATTAGTGGTTGCTTCACTGAATGCAATGTTCATTATACTTTAAAACCAAACCCCACATTACTGGATGATCTCTGTTATCTGACTTCTTGAGTACTGCAGGGAACAAAGTAATCTCCAGAGAGATGCCTAGGGTATGAACCTGGAATATACTTTATTTTCCAACAATGTAGTCCACTGGGGAAACAGTATTCTGAGGATTTTTTGGGCTGGATTTCAATCATTGCCTGCTTTTCAACAAAACAGAATGAACATGCTTCACTTTAGCTGCTAGTCTGGATCAGTTTTCAGTTTGGATGATATAGCACAGTGAGGATGTGTATAAACATGAAAACAAAGACTCACCAGTCTATATTCTGCAAGCTTGTAAAATCAGAATTAGAAAGTACCCCATACTGGTAAGATGGTCATGATTGTCACAAAGAATTCCAGGAGCAGGTTTAGTATGGGAAATAGTGGTATGAGCATAGGGATGGTCCATGGATATGTTAATAATGATCTGGTGATGTTTCAGGCTGGGAACTGACTTGAACAAATGTTGACAGGATTGGAAAACTCCTGTTGAAATATTCAATGGAAAGAAACCCAATGCCTCTTATTTTAGAGTATTTGGCTGTCAAGCTTCAATTCAATAATAAACAGAGAGATCAACCTAGAATGCCATCAGACACCAATGATGATTTTGATTATCAGGATTGGAGAGATCCAGAATCACCTGGACCTCAATCCTTACCAACTGAGGACTTACTAGAAGAAAACACCTCACTTTTCTAACCTAGGGTTATTCACCCTAAACCTGATATGGGGCAAACATCTAGCAGTGAAGATCATCACCAACACAAGTGAAAGCTTATTTCTAACTCATCTCTTACCTTACCACCAACATCAGGCAAGAGAGGAAAATCTGGAGAACTCCACCATCCATTGTGAGATCCATGATCTACATTCAGAGCACTTGTAGATCAATGAAGATCTCAGAAAAGACTGGCACCTCAAATTCTTTCTGATATTACTTATGGAGATATTCCTTTAGTAGAAATCAAAAATCAAAAAGAAGAAGAGCTGGAACCAATTCAGGAGGAGCCAATGAGCAGTGATATATTACTGCAAAACCCTGGGGATGCTGAAATCCAGCCTTCAAAGACTGAACCAACTAATACAGAAGGACTAGGAGAGCTATATAGTAACAAATGGATCAAGCACTATCTATCAGCAGCAATAAGCCCCTCTGATTGGATACTGCCAGAGACATACTGGAATATAGCTGTAAAGGCATGTTAGGAAAAAGATCTCTTGTTCCTGAACCACCACAATCCCCCTGTGGGAAACCTGTCAAGCATGTCTGCTCCCCCTGCTCCCCTTGCTGCATCCCCCTTTCCTGAGTGGGCTAGCATTGGCACTCTTTTCCTAAAGGCACTTTCCACCTGTGCTTCACTTTTCCCTTTCTCCTGGGCTATGTCCTGAAATTCCTGTACAACCACCCTGTTGTTACACTTGGTCCAGGTAGGAATGAGCATAGGCTCAAAGAACTAGAGTGTAGGGTCAAGGGTTTGAGGCAGAGATGAAGTACTTGTGGCTAGGGTCAAGGGTTCTGCCAACTAGGGTGTATAGTTGGTGGTTCAAGAGTGAGCCTGCCTGCCAAAGATGTAGCAGCAAGTTTTGATAAGGGGAGTGAAGGGAAAACAAGGTAGATTGAGCAGGACTAAGCTGAAGTACAAGGGATGAAGTACTAAGGATTATATACTATGCAATGGAAGGTCATGGAATGTTGTGGAATATCCATAACTAAACAAAGAAGTTTCAAAAGGAAAGAGAAGCAAAGATAAGGAAGATAAAAGGCATGTGATGAACACATTGTATGTTCTAGAGCATTTTATTGAAGAAGCAGTATCAGGTTATGTCAATGATAGTAGGCAAGGATGACAATGAGGAAAAGAATAGGGGCAAGTCATAACATTACCCCCAGAGTGTTACAATTTGCCCCTATTCTTTTTCCTTTGTCATTTGTGCTTGTCATCATCAGCCTAACCCAATGCTTCTCTCTTTGATAGAGTCCCTAGAACTCCCAATGTGTTCATTGCACACCTTTATCTTTGTTATCTTTACTCCTCTTTCTTTTTGAACTTTCCTTACTTAGCCATAGTTGTTCCATAACCTTTGATGACTTTCCATTGCATAGTATATAAGCCCAGGTACTTCATCCCTTGTACCCTAGCTTAGAGTCCTGCTCAATTCTACCTTGTTCCCTTTGCTCCCCTCATCATAACTTGCTGCTACCCCTCTGGTAGGCAGACTTACCTTCAAACCACCTGGTACATGTCCTAGCAGGCAGAAACCTTGACCCAGTGTGGCAAGTCCTTGTCTTCACCTTGAACCTTTGACCCTGCATTTCAGTTCTTTGAGCCTATGCTTGTTCCTACCCAGACCAAGCATAACACAGAGCACACTCAAAATCACAATGAGAAACAAAAGAGTGAAAGGGAAACACAAACTAATGGTCCATACAATGATCTGCATCAGGGAATCCTGTCATGTTGGCATAAGCTGAGACATTGTAGTCTAGATGACCCCATTCTTCATTGACATCCACTGAACCTTCAGTTAGCATTCCAGACAGATGACAAAGTTTAGTGTTGAGATGAGGGGGATGTTGGTGATGTTGGCAACCAGAGGGAGAAGGGAGAGGAAGAGGGGTGTGCTGGACAGGAGGGGATGAGAGGCATTGGGTGTGTTACAATTTGCCCCTATTCTTTTTCTTTGTCATTTATGCTTGTCATCATTGACTTAATCTGATGCTTCTACTTCAATAGAGTGCTCTGGAACATGCAATGTGTTTGCCGCACACCTTTATTTTTGTTATCTTCACCTCCTTTTCTTTTTGAACTTTCTCTGCTTAGTCATAGTTGTTCCACAACCTTCTATGACTTTCCACCACACAGTATATAAGTCTAGGTATCCCATCCCTTTTACCCTAGCTTAGTCCTGCTCAATTCTACCTTGTTCCCTTTGCTCCCCTCATTATAACTCGCTGCTACCTCCTTGGTAGGCAGACTTACCTTTGAACCACCTGCTATACATCCTAGCAGAAAGAACCCTTGACCCTGTGTGGCAAGTCCACTCTCCTCACCTTGAACCCTTGACCCCATGTTCTAGGTCTTTGAGTCTATGCTCATTCCCATCTGGACCAAGTGTAACAAAAGGACTAAGCTCTATGTTTTAGGACTGTCACTATTACAAATCCTTCACCATTCCTTCCAGGACCATCTCTGCTTTAGAATGAGCCCTATTGTGAATGCATAGGCTCAGCACCACAGACCTCCCCTCCAAAACTTCATCCTTGTCGCCTTCACCCTCTGAACAATCCCACCTAGACCCAGATACCACCCTTCCCACTACTGCTGAGCAACAGGAGGACATCAACCTCACCCACCAACTCTCCTCAGCACTTCACATCCCCAGAAATCCCATGCCACCCTCCTCCACCCCAACCACTTCTTGTTACAGTTGTCCTTTGTCTTCGTACTTGTTATCGTTCTTCTGCGCCTTTCCTCTTCCTTAGAGTGCTTCATGCACACCTTTGTGACGGTTCATCTTTTCTTTCCGATGCTGCGCATCTTTACTCATTCCCGCTTACTTGACGCTGACGCGTCCTTTATTCCTTTACCTTCCATGACATTCTACGCTTACGCGTCTCTGAGTATATAGTTCATCCGTTTACTATGATGTACATTATTCTCGATCTGCGCAATCTAGCGTATTCTTGAGTCATCCTCAGTCCCTCAGTCCCTCAGTCCCTTGCTCCCCAGTCCGCCTCTTTGGCGTGGTCCTTCGTCCCTTCGTCCCTTCGAGCTGAGTTGTACCTCTTCGTGAGTGTCCTGCTCGTTGGTAAGTCATCAGACAAAGTCTTGGTCTATTCAAGGTACGCTCTGCGTAACACTTCTCACCCCCCTCTATTTCCCTTCCAAGCACCTCACCCTACCCCCACCCCACTCCTTCTTACCCACACCTTCACCTCTACCCAACCCCTCCCACCTTTTGCACCCCCCCTACAATGTCTACCCTCTTGAAACCAGTTGAACTTCACATCAGCTCCTCTGATGCCTTCGATGATGATTACACCAAGGCTACCATCTGGTTGGACTCTGTCCAGACCTATCTTCTTGTCAACAAAGAAGTATACAACACTGAGGCAAAGAAAATTGCCTTTGCCCTGTCCTATATGAAATCTGGAGCTACCCTCACCCCAAAAGCCAATGGAACTCCTGTTGGTTTTGCCAAGTTCTCCAACTTCCTCTCCTTGTTTAAGACCACATTTGAACACCATGACACCTGAGCCCTAGTGATTACTTGGCTTTCCACCCAACAAATGTCTGGCAATTCCAGCATCCCTGAACTCACTTTGTTTATTTTGAAGTTTCACAACAAAGTCCAGATCAGTGAGATCATGGATGAAAACGTTCTCATTGGATACTTTTCCACAGCCCTCCCTGTCTGCCTCATGTGATGCATCATGTCCATGGACACCATCCTCACCAAAATCAGCAAATGGTATTCCAAGGCAGTTTATTTCCTCATCCAATAGGGAAAAGCCAAAGATATCACCAAGAGGAACAAGTCTGGTTCCTCCACTTATCATTCATTCTCCTCCTCCTCCTCTCACCCCTTGAAAGACCCTGATGCCATGGACGTTGATGCCATCAGACTTGGCAAACTCACCCCCAAAGAATGTCACAGATGTATTGCAGAAGGACACTGCTTCCGATGCCAAAAGACTGGTCATCTTTCTGGCGAATGCCCCACTTTCCCTTCCAACAACTCTAGGCTGAAGAAGACTTCAGAGAAAAAGGTTAGGAAGGTTGAAGAAGTTCCCCAGCTGAGAGAAGTTGAGGATGATGATGAAGAAACTGTGGCTTGAATCTCCTTTGCCATTCCAGGCAAGGATTTTTAGATGGAGGGTGTACCTCAATGCAACGACCCTCCTTTTCTTGTGTGTCTGTACTTGTATCATTGATAACCAAACAGTCTATGCAAATCCCTGTTCATATTGTTGAACCCTTGCACTTGAAAGCTGTTGGTACCTGTGCTCTGATTGATTCAGGAGCACAAATCTCTTGCATCAGCTGGGACTTTGTTTGAAAACACAAACTCCGAAAAACCAAACTTGCCACCCCCATCACTGTCAACAATGTTGACCAATCTGCCAATAAGAATGGTCAAATCTGCTTCACCACCTCCCTCTTTGTTCACATTGGATCTGTGGCTCACCAAGTTATTTTCTACATCCTCAACTGTGGAAAAGAGAATGTCATCCTTGGACTCCCTTGGTTAAAAGAAGTCAACCCTGTTGTGCTTGGTCCAGGTAGGAACGAGTGTAGGCTCAAAGAACTAGAACGTAGGGTCAAGGGTTTGAGGTGACAATAAAGAATTTGCCACACAGGGTCAAGGGTTCTGCCCGCTAGGATGTATAGCAGGTGGTTTTGAAGGTAAGTCTGCCTACCGAAGAGGTAGCAGCGAGTTACGATGAGGAGAGCGAAAGGGGAACAAGGTAGATTGAGCAGGACTAAGCTAGAGTACAAGAGTCAAAGCACCTAGGCTTATATACTGCACAATGGAAAGTCATAGAATGTTATGGAACAATTATGACTAAGCAAAGAATATTTGAAAAGAGAGTTAGAGATAACAAAGATAAGAGTGTGCAGCAAACATGTTGTGGGTTCTAGAGCACTCTATTGAAGTAGAAGCATTGGGTTAAGCCAATGATGACAAGCATGAATGACAAAGAAAAGAATAGGGGCAAATCGTAACATTACCCCCAGAGTACATTCAAAACCTCAGTGAGAAACAAAGAAGTAAGGAAAAGACAAACTAGAGGTCCATGCAGCGATCACCACCAGGGGAGCCAGTCATGTTGGCATAAGCAGAGGCATCATAGTTGGGGTATCCCCATTCTTTGTCAACCTCAAGAGATCCATCAGCAGGCATGCCAGAGAGGTGACAAAGTTCAGCATTAGAGCAAGGAAGGCATTGACAATGATGACAACCAAAGGGAGGGGAAATAGAAAGAGGGGTGTGAGGGATTGGAGGGGATGAGAGACATTGTGTGAGGGGGTAAATGGAAGTGGAGGAAGAGGAAGCACAAGACCTATGAGAGCTGCGAGAGGATCGGGATGAGGAGGAAGATGAGGAGGAAATGAGGGGGGCAGGAGATCTGCAATGGAGGAGGGGACATTGGTATGTGGAGTGGCCTGGGGCATGTCAATTACAATGGGGGCAACAATAGTAGATGCAGTTAGCCCTGATGTGTGAAAGATGGTGGCAATGAAAGCAGGCATGGTTGTAAAGAGGGTAAGTCTCCGGTAGAGGGTGATTCCTTTCACCTTCCCATGTACTTCCATTCGTTTGATGGAAGCTAGTTCCTCGAGGGTCAGCAGGGCACTAGAGGCCTCAGGGGATTGTTCGTTAGCATTAGATCTCATGTTAAGATGTTCCATGTAGCACTGGATATCAGAGGTCAACTCATCCATCTCTAACTGATGCATGGTGGATATAACGAGCTCTTGAAGGGTGTGGTGGGTTTCAGTGATGCAGAAGGCATGGTGCATGCTGGTGGTGTCATTGGCAATGAGGTTGGCATGGGAGCAGAGGTGTGAAAGTTCAAAGTACATATGAAAAAGGGAGTGAAGGGGAGATGAAGGTTCTAAGTGGTTTCGAAGGGAGATACAAAGATTGGAATTATCAAGAAATGAAAGCATACATCCCTGTTGAATAGAAGAGAAAGGGTCACAGTGAATATAGGAGGCAAAGCAAGGAGGGTTAATGATAGGTTTGGTAGTGATGGGGGAAGGGGGCCATGGGCCATCCTAGGTGTGGTCTAAGGTCTCAAGATGAGGAAGTTCAGGAGGTGGGTTCCAGCCAGCATCCACTTCAACAGAGGAAGAGTGACCAGGGGAGGTGTTGGGCATTGCAACAGGATGGTGGTGGGCGAGAGGATGAAGGGAAAACGGAAGGATGGAGACTTTTATAGTCCAAGAGGATTTCCTTGGCATGTTTGAACTCTGATTCAGGAAGCCAGAAGTCTTCTTCAGCTGAGTATCCCTTCCATCGGACCAAGAAGTGGTGGTTGGTCAGGGTTCCCTTGTGTCAGATCACCTTTTCCATTTTGTACTCTTCTTTTCCATTGATGAGGTCAGGTGGGGGAGAAGGGAAGTTCGGGCCATGTATGTTGTTTTCATGATAGGGTGATAAGAGGGAAGTGTGGTGTTACACTTGGTCCAGGTAGGAATGAGCATAGGCTCAAAGAACTGGAATGTAGGGTCAAGGGTTTGAACTAAGGTCAAGGGACTTGCCACTAAGGGTCAAGGGTTCTGCCTGCTAGGATGTATAGCAGGTGGTTCGAGGGTAAGTCTGCCTACCAAAGAGGTAGCAGCGAGTTATGATGAGGGGAGCGAAAGGAAACGAGATAGATTGAGCAGAACTAAGCTAGAGTACAAGAGATGAAGTACCTAGGCTTATATACTGCACAAATGGAAAGTCATAGAAGGTTGTGGAACAACTATGACTAAGTGAAGAAGATTCGAAAAGAAAGGGAAGCAGAGATAACAAAAATAAAGGTGTGCAACAAACACGTTATTTGTTCTAGAGCACTCTATTGAAGTAGAAGCATCAGGTTAAGCCAATGATAACAAGCATGAATGACAAAGGAAAAGAATAGGGGTGAATTGTAACATTACCCGAGAGGATCAAGACAAGGAGGAAGATGATGATGGAACAAGGGGGGCAGGAGACCGGCGATGGAGGAGGGGGCACTGATATGCAGAATGGCCTGGGGCATGACGGTTGCAGTGAGGGCAGCAGTAGTAGATGCAGTTGGGCCTGATATGGGATAGACGGTGGCAGTGGAAACAAGCCTGGTTGTAAAGGGGGTGGTCGGCAGGTAAGGGGCGATTCCTTTCACCTTCCCAAGCCACCTCTGTGTGCTCTAGAGAGGCTAGCTCCGCCAAAGTCAATGGTTCACTGGAAGCCTCAGGGGATCGCTTGTTAGTGTTAGATCTCTCGTTAAGTCGTTCCATATAGTGTTGGATATCTGAGGTCAACTCATCCATCTCCAACTGGTGCATGGCAGATATGACAAGCTCTTGAAGGGTATGGTGGGTTTTGGTGATGCGGAAGGAATGATGCATGCAGGCAGTGTCGTTGGCAATGAGGTCTGCGTGGGAATGAAGGTGTGAAAGTTCGATGTACATACGAAAAAGAGAATAAAGGGGGGACGAAGGGTCTAGATGATTTTGAAGAGAGATGCAAAGATTAGAATTATCAAGAAATGAAAGCATACGTCCCTGTTGAATGGAAGAGAAGGGGTTGCAGCGAAGATGGGAGGCAAAGTGAGGGGGGTTGATGACAGGTTCTGTAGTAATAGGAGAGGGAGGCCACGGGCTGTCCCAGGCATGATCCAAGGTTTCGAGATGAGGGAGTTCAGGAGGTGGATTCCAGCCAGTGTCTGCTTTGATGGAGGAGGAGCGACTAGGGGAGATGTTGGGCATTGCAACAAGATGATGGTGGGAGGGAGGATGAAGGGAAGATGGAGGGATGGAGGTTCTTATAGTCCACGAGAATTTCCTTGGCATGTTTGAACTCTGATTCTGGAAGCCAAGAATCTTCTTTGGCCAAGTATCCTTTCCATCGGACTAAGAATCGGTGGTTGTTTGGCCTTCCCTTGTGTCAGATCACTTTTTCCATTTTGTACTCTTCTTCTCCATTAATGAGGTCAGGTGGAGGAGAAGGGAAGTTCAGGCCATGTATGTCATTTTCACGATAGGGTGGTAAGAGGGAAGCATGGAATGTGTTATGAATCTTCCAGGTACGAGGGAGGTGGAGTTTGTGAACAAGTGGGGATAGCACCTGGACAATGGTAAAGGGTCCTTCTTGCTTGGGAGCGAACTTCAGGTGGGAGATCAGGCGTTTCAGGTTCCAGGCTTCTAGCCATACCTTGTCACCTTTATGGAAGGGGGTGAATTTACTGTAAGAGTGAGCTTTCATGACTTGTCTAGCGAGTTCATGGGCTGCCAGAGCTTCGTCTCGAGCAGCAGAGAGGGTTTTCAATCATTCTTCGATTGCTGGGAGATTGGATTCAGCAATGACAGTGGGGAGGGGGCGAGGTTTGAAGCCATAGGTGAGGAAGAAAGGGGACTTGCCAGTGATGGAGTGAGGGCAGTGATTATGGGCAAATTTGGCATGGGAGATCATCTGGGACCAAGTGGAAGGGGAATTGCTGCAGAAGATACAGAGATAGGTTTCAACTTTCTGATTGACACGTTCTGTTTCTTTGTTGGACTGAGGATGGTAGGCAGTGGAGAGGGAGAGGTTGTATCCAAGGAGTCGTCTGAGTTCTTTGGCAAAGGCAAAGGCAAACTGGGGGCCACAATCCAAGATGATCTTGTCATACAGGCCAAACTGGGTGTAAACCTTGCGAAAAAAAAGGGAGGCAATCCCTTTGGCAGAGACAGACTTCTTTGTAGGACAGAGAATCACCCCCTTAGTAAGCCCATGGTCTACCATGACCAAAAGACTGTCAAAGCCATCAGAAAGGGGAAGATCCATGATCAAGTCACAAGAAACCTACTGGAAAGGGCAGGAGCAGGAAGAGGAGATGGGACATAGAGGAGGGATAGTGGGGTGTGTGTTCGCTTTGGAAGATTGGCAAGAGGCGCAGCCTTCGATGTATTTGCAGACAAACTGAGCAAGGCCAGGCCACCAGAATTCAGAGGCAACAAGTTGGCAAGTTTTCAGGTAACCAGGGTGGCCAGCTGCAAAGTGATCATGGTGTCGCTCAACGACAGATTTGCGAAGGTCAGGGGGAACGTAGGCTCAGCCTTGATACATGAGAATGCCAGCATCGTGTTGCCAATCCGAGAGATGAGAGCAAAAGTGGGCAGGGACATCGCCAGTGGTGGCACAAAGTGCGTCAAGCACAAGAGGGTTCGAGGCAGAGGAGGAGGCCAACTTCTCCTGGAGGGCAACGTCGATAACATTGACAAAGAGAGAGTCAGGCAGGAGGGTGACATTATCATTGTCATCATCAGTGGCAGGTAGGAGGTCAGGATGACGAGAGAGGGCATCGGGAGCAGTGAGGGAGGTTCCAGGAACATGAGTGAGATGGAGGTCAAAGTCCGAGATGTCGAGCAACCATCGAGCCTGTTGATGGTTGAGTTTTTGGGATTGACGAAAGTAGGTCAAGTTCTTGTGATCAGTGAAGACCTGAACTTGAAAAGGAGATCCCTGAAGGTAATGTTGCCAAGCTTTGAGACCACGAATGATGGCAAGGAGTTCATGGTCGTAGATGTCATAGTTCCACTCAGTGGGAGAGAAGGACTGCAACAAGTATGAACAAGGGTGCCAGTCGCCATTGGTGTTGGATTGGAGGAGAACACCTCCAGAGGCATACTTGGAGGCATTGGTTGCAATGGCAAAGGGTCAGGCAGGATCGGGCAGGTGGAGGATCAGTTGGGAGAGAAAGAGCTTCTTTAGCTCGTCGAAGGAGTCTTGGCAAGAAGGGGACCAGTTCCAGGGTTGGTTCTTCTTGGTGAGGTCGAGGAGGGGGCGGGCGATGTTGGAGTAGTTGGGAATGAATCGTCAGTAGAAGTTGGCAAAGCCAAGGAATGATCGTATGTCCTTAACTTTAGAGGGTGTTGGCCATTCTCGAATACCCTCGAGTTTGACCAGGTCCATGGCAAGTTCATCTGGGTCAACTATCATGCCCAGGTATTCGACCACAGAAGCTGCAAACTTGCATGTCTTGAGCTTAAGATGAAGGTCGAGTTCTTGCATGTGTTGTAGAACGCGTTTGGTACATTCCTCGTGGGTCTTGGCATCTGGAGAGAAGATAAGGAGATCATCCATGTAGATGACAAGCCATCCTTCGGCAATCATATCTCTGAAGGAGTTGTTCATGAATCGCTGGAATGTTGCCGGGGAGTTGCAGAGTCCAAAGAACATGATGGTGGGCTCAAAGAGGCCTTTGTGGGTGATGAAGACCGCTTTCCATTGGTGTCCATCCTTGATGTGAACGTTGTTGTAGCCCCAGCAGATGTCAAACTTGGTGAAAACTTTAGCTCCTTTGAGCTTGTCGATGAGATCTGAGATGAGGGGAAGGGGGTAAGCATCCTGAACAGTATGTTCATTGATGTATCAATAGTCCTGGCAGGGGCGGAGGCCTCCATCCTTCTTTTTGACAAAGAAGAAGGGGGCGGCTTGGGGAGAGTTCGATGGGCAGATTTTTCCAGCTGCAAGGGTTTCATCAAGGAAGGCTTTGGTGGCTGCCTTTTCATCAGGAGAGAGAGGGTAGAGTTTGCTGATCTTTGGGGTAAAAGACTTGTCAAGATTAATCTCGTGGTCATATGGCCGGCTAGGGGGTACATGGTCAGTTGCTTCTTTTGAGAAGACAGAAGCAAAGTCAGCGTATTCTGGTGGGAGGATTGGTTTGGGTTTTGCCTTCTCGGTGGCCATGGCAAGTTCAGTGGCAGTGGTGAGTTTAGTGATGGTGGTGTTTGGGATAAAACGAGAACCACATCAGATGATCTGTTGGATGACTCAGACATTGTGGTTTCGAAGAAGGTGTTGTTGTTGAGTTTCCTTCTTCATGTAATCAAAGAGTCATCTGTCCCAGACGGTATCCATGTTTACATGGCGAGGGGGTTGAGGAGAGGGGGTTGTTGGCTTAGGAGGGGGGGGTCGGGTGTGTTTCTGATAGAGGCAATCAGACTGATCGGATTCTAGAGGGATGGATAGCTCGCGAGAGGTCCAGTCGATGGTGGGGTTGACTTCCTTAAGCCAAGGGAGTCCAAGGATGACATTCTCCTTTCCGCAGTTGAGGATGTAAAATGTGACCTGGTGAGCCACAGATCCGATGTGGACAAAGAGGGGGGTGGTGAAGCAAATTTGACCATTTTTGTTGGTAGATTGGTCGATGTTGTTAACAGTGATGGGGGTGGCGAGTTTGGTTTTTGGCAGTTTATGCCTTTGGACGAAGTCCCAGTCGATGCAAGAGATTTGTGCTCCTGAGTCAATCAGAGCACAAGTACCAATGGCTTTCAGGTGCGAGGGTTTGATGATGTGAACAGGGATTTGCATAGATTGCTTGGTTATCGACGATACAAGTACAGACGCACAAGAAAAGGAGGGTCGTTGTGTTGGGGTACACCCTCTGTCTAAAAATCCTCTCCTGGAATGGCGAAGGAGATTTGAGCCACAGTTTCTTCATCGTCATTGTCCTCAACTTCTCTCAGTTGGGGAACTTCTTTGACCTTTCTAATCTTTTTCTCTGAGGTTTTCTTTGGCTTGGGGCCACTTGAGGGGAAGGTGGGACATTCGCCTGAAAGGTGGCCAGTCTTTTGGCATTGGAAGCAGCACCCTTCTGCAATGCATCGGCAGCATTCTTTGGGAGTGAGTTTGCCAATCTTGATGGCATCAATATCCATGGCATCAGGGTCCTTTGAGGGGTGAGAGGATGAGGAGTTGGTGAACGAATGGTAAGTGGAGGAACTGGACTTGTTCCTCTTGGTGATGTCTTCGGCTTTTCCCCATTGGGTGAGGAAATGAACAGCCTTTGAATACCAGTTGTCAATCTTGGTGGGGATGGTGTCCATGGACATGATGCAACGCATAAGACAGACTGGGAGGGCTGTGGAGAAGTATCCAATGAGAACATTCTCATCTACGATTTCGCTGATCTGGGCTTTGTTGTGGAATTCTGAGATGAACGAAGTGAGTTCTGGGATTCCAGCATTGCCAGACATCCGTTGGGTGGAGAGCCAGGTGATGGCTAGGGCTCAGGTATCGTGGTGCTCAAAGGTGGTTTTGAAGGCGATGTTGAAGTCCTTAAAGTTGCCAAAGCCTTTGGTACTGCCATCAGCTTTCAGGGAGAGGGCATTCTTACAAAAAGAAGAGGCCCAAGTCAGGGCAGCTCCAGACTTCATGTAGGAGAGGGTGAAGGCAATTTTCTTTGCCTTGGTGCTGTAGACTTCTTTGTTGACTAGAAGGTAGGTTCGGACTGAGTCCAACCAGATGGTTGCCTTAGTATAATTGCCATCAAAGGTGTCAGGGGAACTGATATGAAGTTCAATGGGTTTCGAGAGGGTGGACATTGTGGAGGGGGATGCGAAAGGTGGGAGGGGTAGGGTAGAGGCAAAGGTGTGGACAAGAGGAGGAGGGGCAGGGGCAGGGTGAGGTGCTTGAAAGGAAAATAGAGGGAGGTGAGAAGTGGTTGGGGTGGGGGAGGGTGGCATGGGATTTCTGGGGATGTGGAGCACTGAGGACAATTGGTGGGCAAGGTCAACATCTTCCTGTTGCTCAACAATGGTGGGAAGGATGGTGTCGGGATCTTGAGATGTTTCAGAGGGAGAGGACAATGAGGATGAGGTGTCTGAGGGGAGTTCTGTGGTGGTGAGCCTATGCGAATGCAATAGGGCTCGTTCTAAAGCAGAGGTGGGCCTGGGAGGAATGGTGAAGGATCTATAACGACGATAGTCCTAAATCATAGAGCTTAGTTCTTTTGTTACACTTGGTCCAGGTAGGAATGAGCATAGGCTCAAAGAACTGGAATGTAGGGTCAAGGGTTCAAACTAAGGTCAAGGGACTTGCCACTAAGGGTCAAGGGTTCTGCCTGCTAGGATATATAGCAGGTGGTTCGAGGGTAAGTCTGCCTACCAAAGAGGTAGCAGCAAGTTACAATGAGGAGAGTGAGGTAGATCGAGCAGA
Source organism: Heimioporus retisporus (assembly GCA_038090495.1). NCBI lineage: Eukaryota > Fungi > Basidiomycota > Agaricomycetes > Boletales > Boletaceae > Heimioporus > Heimioporus retisporus. The sequence goes on along the minus strand of JBBPMV010000106.1, from coordinate 6,268 downwards.
ACTAAGCTAGAGTACAAGAGACGAAGTACCTAGGCTTATATACTGCGCAAATGGAAAGTCATAGAAGGTTGTGGAACAACTATGACTAAGTGAAGAAGATTCGAAAAGAAAGGGAAGCAGAGATAACAAAAATAAAGGTGTGCGACGAACACATTGTTTGTTCTAGAGCACTCTATTGAAGTAGAAGCATCAGGTTAAGCCGATGATGACAAGCATGAATGACAAAGGAAAAGAATAGGGGTGAATCATAACATGTGGAATGTGTTGTGAATCTTCCAGGTACGAGGGAGGCAGAGTTTGTAAACGAGTGGAGATAGCACCTGGGTAATGGTAAAAGGTCCTTCTCGCTTGGGAGCAAACTTTGGGTGGGAGATGAGGCATTTCAGGTTGCAGGCTTCTAGCCAAACTTTATTCCCTTTACAAAAAGGAGTGAATTTGCCATGGGAGTGAGCTTTCATGACTTGTCTAGCAAGTTTGTGGGCAGCCAGAGCTTCATCTCAAGTGATGGAGAGGGTTTTCAGTTGTTCTTCAACTGCAGGGAGGTTGGACTCAATGATGACAGTGGGGAGGGGGTGAGGTTCAAAGCCATAAGTGAGGAAGAAGGGAGATTTGCTGGTGACAGAGTGAGGGTGGTGGTTGTGGGCGAATTCAGCATGGGAGATCATCTGGGACTATGTGGAAGGGGAGTTGCCACAGAAGATGTGGAGATAAGTCTTGACTTCTTGGTTGACACGTTCCATTTCTCCATCGGACTGAGGGTGATAGGCAGTGGAGAGGGAAAGGTCATATCCAAGGAGTCATCCAAGTTCTTTGGCAAAGGCAGAGGAAAACTGAGGACCATGATCTGAGATGATTTTGTCATAGAGGCCAAACCAAGTGTAGACCTTGTGGAAAAAGAGGGAGGCAATTCCTTCAGTGGAGACAGATTTCTTCATAAGGCAGAGAATCACCCCCTTAGTAAGCCCATGGTCTACCATGACCAAAAGACTGTCAAAGCCATTGGAAAGAGGGAGGTCTGTAATCAAATCGCATGAGACTTGTTGGAAAGGGTGAGAGCAAGATGAGGAGATGGGGCAGAGGGGAGGCATGGTGGGGTGGGTGTTTGCTTTGGCTGACTGGTAGGAGGTGCAACCCTCGATGTATTTGCAGACAAACTGAGCAAGGCCTGGCCACCAGAATTCAGAGGCAACAAGCTAGCAAGTTTTCAGGTAACCAGGGTGTCCAGCAGCAAAATGATTGTGGTGTTGTTCAACAACAGATCTCAGGAGGTCTGGGAGAACATAGGCTTGGCCCTGATAAGTAAGGATGCCAGCGTCGTACTGCCAGTTGGAGAGTTGAGAGCAGAAGCAAGTGGGGATGTCACCAGTGGTGGCTCAAAGTGCATCCAGCACAAGGGGGTTGGAGGCAGAGGAGGATGCCAGCTTTTCTTGAAGAGTAACATCAATGACATTGATGAAGAGAGTATCTGGAAGGAGGGTAACATTGTCATTGTTATCATCCATGGTAGAGAGGAGGTCAGGGCAGCAAGATAAGGCATCAGGGGTGGTGAGGGAAGTTCCAGGGACATGGGTGAGACAGAGGTCAAAGTTGGAGATGTCAAGTAGCCATTGAGCCTGTTGACAGTTGAATTTCTGAGGTTGGCGGAAGTATGTCAGGTTCTTATGATCAGTGAAGACCTGAACCTGGAAAGGAGATCCTTGAAGGTAATGTTGCCATGCTTTGAGACCACGAATGACAGCGAGGAGTTCTCAGTCATAGATGTCATAGTTTTGTTCTGTTGGAGAGAAGGATTGTGACAAGTAGGAGTGGGGATGCCAATCACCATTGGCATCAGTTTGGAGGAGGACACCTCCAGAGGCATATTTAGAGGCATCAGTTGTGATGGTGAAAGGTCAGGTGGGGTCAGGGAGATGGAGGATCGGCTGGGCGAGGAAGAGCTTCTTCAGCTCATCAACGGAGTCTTGGCAAGAAGAGGACCAGTTCCAGGGTTGGTTCTTCTTGGTGAGGTCAAGGAGAGGGTGGGTGACATTGGAGTAGTTGGGGATGAAGCATTGATAGAAGTTGGCAAAGCCAAGGAAGGAATGGACATCCTTGACCTTGAAAGGAGTAGGCCATTCTCAGATTCCATCAAGTTTGACTGGGTCCATAATGAGTTCATCTGGGCGAACTATCATGCCCAGGTATTCAACCTCAGAGGCAGTGAATTTGCATTTCTTGAGCTTCAGATGGAGATCGAGTTCCTGCATATGCTGTAGGACATGTTTGGTGCACTCTTCATGGGTCTTAGTGTCAGGGGAAAAGATAAGGAGGTCATCCATGTAGATGACAAGCCATCCCTTGGCATAATCATGTCTCTGAAGGAGTCATTCATGAATCATTGGAAAGTGGCAGGGGAGTTGCAAAGTCCAAAGAGCATGATGGTGGGTTCCAAGAAACCTTTGTGGGTGATGAAGGCTGCTTTCCACTGGTGTCCATCTTTGATACGAACATTGTTATAACCCCATTGAACATCAAACTTAGTGAAAACTTTGGCCCCCTTGAGTTTATTGATGAGGTCAGAGATGAGGGGAAGGGGGTAGGCATCACGGACAGTGTGTTCATTGATGTATCAGTAGTCCTGGCAGGGACAAACACCTCCATCCTTCTTTTTGACAAAGAAGAAGGGAGTGGCTTGGGGGGAGTTTGACAGGCAGATTTTGCCAGCTGTGAGATTTTCATCAAGGAAGGCTTCAGTAGCTGCCTTTTCATCAGGGGAGAGGGGGTAAAGTTTGCTGATCTTGGGGGAGAAGGATTCATCAAGATTAATCTCGTGATTGTAGGATTGGCTGGGGAGTACATGGTCAGTTGCTTCCTTTGAAAAGATGGAGGTGAAGTCAGCATATTCCTGTGGAAGGGTAGGCTTGGGTTTTGCCTTCTCAGCAGCCATAGCAAGCTCTATGGTGGTGGTGAGTTTGGTGATGGTGGCATTTGGGACAAAACAGGAACTGCATTGAATGATTCATTGGATGACTTAGACATCATGGTTGCAAAGGAGGTGTTGTTGCTGGGTCTCCTTTTGCATGTAGTCAAAGAGTCAAATGTCCCAAACAGTGTTGATGTTAACGTGACAAGGGGGTTGAGGAGTAGGGGTCATAGGGGTAGGAGGGGGGGGGTCAGGTGTGCTTCTGGTAGAGGTGATCGGATTGGTCAGACTCCAGAGGGATGGACAGCTCATGAGAGGTCCAGTCAATAGTGGGGTTGACTTCCTTAAGCCAAGGGAGTCCAAGGATGACATTCTCCTTTCCACAATTGAGGATGTAGAAGGTAACTTGGTGTGCCACAGATCTGATGCGGACAAAGAGGGAAGTGGTGAAGCAGATTTGACCATTCTTGTTGGCAGATTGGTCAACATTGTTGACAGTGATGGGGGTGTCAAGTTTGGTTGTCGGAAGTTTGTTTTTTCAGACAAAGTCCTAGTCAATGCATGAGATTTGTGCTCTGAAGTCAATCAGAGCATGGGTACCAATGGCTTTCAAGTGCAAGGGTTTGACAATGTGAACAGGGATTTGCATAGATTGCTTGGTTATTGATGATACAAGTACAGATGCACAAGAAAAGGAGGGTCATTGTGTTGGGTTATGCCCTCCATCTAAAAATCCTCACCTGGGACGGCAAAGGAGACTTGAGCCACAGTTTCTTCATCATCATCATCCTCAACTTCTCTCAGCTGGGGAACTTCTTTGATCTTCCTAACCTTTTTCTCCAAATTCTTCTTTGGCCTCGGGTTGTTGGATGAGAAAGTGGGGCATTTGCCAGAAAGATGACCAGTCTTTTGGCATCGGAAGCAGCATCCTTCTGCAATGCATCGGCAACATTCTTTGGGGGTGAGTTTGCCAATTTTGATGGCCTCAATGTCCATGGCATCAGGGTCTTTCGAGAGGCAAGAGGATGAGGTGAATGAATGGTAGGTGGAGGAACCAGACTTGTTCCTTTTGGTGATGTCTTCAGCTTTTCCCCATTGAATGAGGAAATGAATGGCCTTAGAGTACCATTCACTGATTTTGGTGGGGATGGTGTCCATGGACATGATGTGATGCATGAGGCAGACAGGGAGGGCTGTGGAGAAATATCTGATGAGGACATTCTTGTCCACAATCTCACTGATCTGGACTTTGTTGCAAAACTCCAAAATAAATGAAGTGAGTTCTGGAATGCTGGCATTGCCAGACATTTGTTGGGAGGAGAGCCAGGTGATGGCCAGGGCTCTGGTGTCATGGTGTTTGAAGGTGGTCCTAAATGAAGAGAGGAAGTTGGAGAATTTCCCAAAGCCAGTAGGTTTCCTGGCAGCATTGGAGGTGAGGGCAACCTTGCAAAAAGAGGAGGCCCAAGTAAGAGCAGCTCCAAAGTTCATATAAGAGAGGGCAAAGACAATCTGCTTCACCTTGGTGTTGTATACTTCCTCATTGACAAGGAGATGGGTCTGGACAGAGTCCAACCAGATGGTTGCCTTAGTGTAATCGCCATTGAAGGCATCAGGGGAGCTGATGTGAAGTTCAACTGGTTTTGAGAGGGTGGACATTGTAGGAGGAGGTGCGAAAGGTGGGAGAGGTTGGGTGGAGGCGAAAGTGTGGGTGAGAGGAGGGGGGGCAGGGGCAGGGTGAGGCACTTGGAAGGGAAATAGAGGGGGGTGAGAGGTGGTTGGGGTGGGGGAGGGTGGCGTGGGATTTCTGGGGATGTGAAGTGCCAAGAAGAGTTGGTGAGCAAGGTCAGTGTCTTCCTGCTGCTCAGCAATGGTGGGAAGGGTGGTGTCTGGGTCTTGGGATGTTTTGGAGGGGGAGGACAATGAGGACGAAGTGTCTGAGGGGAGTTTTGTGGTGGTGAGCCTATGCAAATGCAATAGGGCTTGTTCTAAAGCTGAGGTGGGCCTGGGAGGAATGGTGAAGGATCTATGAGATGATAGTCCTAAAACGTAGAGCTTAGTCCTTTTGTTATGCTTGGTCCAGGTAGGAACGAGCATAGGCTCAAAGAACTAGAATGTAGGGTCAAGGGTTTGAGGTGATGATGAAGAACTTGCCACACAGGGTCAAGGATTCTGCCTGCTAGGATGTATAGCAGGTGGTTTTGAAGGTAAGTCTGCCTACCAAAGAGGTAGCAGCGAGTTATGATGAGGAGAGCGAAGGGGGAACAAGGTAGATTGAGCAGGACTAAGCTAGAGTACAAGAGTCGAAGTACCTGGGTTTATATACTACACAATGGAAAGTCATAGAATGTTATGGAACAACTATGATTAAGTGAAGGATGTTTGAAAAGAAAGAGAGTTAGAGATAACAAAGATAAGGGTGTGCGGTGAACATGTTGTGGGTTCTAGAGCACTCTATCAAAGTAGAAGCATTGGGTTAAGCCGATGATGACAAGCATGAATGACAAAGAAAAGAATAGGGGCAAATCATAATAGGAACCTGCCTCCTGAGCTCCCTTGTCTCGAAACTCTGGACCATACTTGGGAAGGCCTGTGGCCCCCCTCCCCTGTAACTACAGAACCTGTTTCAACATCCCTCCCTTTGCCTCCTGAGTATGCTGCAATCCTTTCTCTTCAATTCAACAGGGTCATATGCTTCTATTTCTTGATAATCCTAACCTTTGTATTGCCCTTTGTAACCATTTAGAACCCACATCCCCCCTTCATTCACTTTTCTGTATGTATTACCAACTCCACATCTCTGAGCTCATGCTGACCTCATTACCAACAACACTGCTTGCATGCACCACTCATTCCACATCCTTGAAACCCACCTCACTCTTTGGGACCTTGTAGTATCCATGATGCATCAGCTGGAGATGGATACTTTGACATTGGACATTCAGTGCTATGTGGAACATCTTAACTCAAAGTCTAATGCTGACAAATGATCCCCCAAGGCTTCCAGTGAGCCCTTGACTTCTGAGGAATTAGCCTCCTTGGAACATACCAAGGTAGCCTGGGAAGGCAAAAGGAATCACCCTTTACTGGAGACCCATCCCCTTTACAACAAGGCCTGTTTCCATTGTCATCATCTCTCCCATATCAGGCCTAACTGTATCTACTATCATTGCCCTCACTGCAACCAACATGCTCTGGGTCACTCCACCTATCAATATCCCCTCCTTTATCACTGATCCCCAGCTCCTCTCATCCCCTTCTCCTCCTTGTCCTCCTCTCATTCATCTCACAGATCTCATAGGTCTCAAGCTTCCTTTTCCTTCACTTCCACTCACCCCCTTGCACCACCCTTTCCTCTTTCCCCGTCTC
>JBBPMV010000105.1:0-32290 GCA_038090495.1 Heimioporus retisporus | reverse complement strand
TTGCTTAGAGATAAAGTACATGGCAGCTGGGTATATATACTACTGAGGCAGCCCGAAGGCTCTGTCTAGAGGAGTTATCCAGAGTAGTGGTAGGATAGCCTTAAGGCTATGGTTTCTAAGTATAATGTACAGTAAGCTATGATCAGTGAAGCTGTCTGTGATGAAGGGAAAGTAAAGTATAAATAGCACGAGGCAGTGTGAGTGGAAATGCATAGGAAATCCAAGAAAAGAATGATCGGGCTCGACTGACCATGTGGGAGAGTCGTGATTTGGGAGAGGAAGTGAGTCCATACTGTCCGGGAAGAAAGGAGAAATCAAAGGAGGAAGAAGAAAAAGAATAGGGGTCCATATGAATTGTAACATTACCCCCATTGTATGGTGAAATCCCTGAGTTCACCTTAGTCAAATGCCTCCCCTTTGTTGTCCACATGGTCGGCGTCATCGACTTCGAAGTTGACGTTGTCCCAGGCCCAGGAGATGTCCTCATCGGTGGTGGGGTTCCAACTGTCGTCAGTGTTTTCCCAGGAGTCATTCCTGTTGTAGAAACCTGAGCAGTCCCAGTTATGTCCATGCTCGTAGTGGCAGTAGTGACAAGGTTTGTGGGCGTGGCGAGGGGGGTTGCAGGGGTCGGTTCCAATGCTTTTGAGACAGCATTTGTGGGGTGAAGGGAACAGCGGGAGGGGCGGTGTCCAGGTGCCCAGTGGTGGCAGTGACAGCAGGCGAAATTGCTGCAGTCCCAGGTGCGGTGTCCGCACTTCTTGCATTGGTGGCAACAGGGGTGGTGGTTGGGGGAGTGTGTGTCAATCTGGTGGTCTTGTTCCCATCCCAAGGGAGTGGGGGCAGGGGTTTCCTTTGTTGGGGTGTCAATGGGTATGGGGAAGGGGGTGGTCCCAGAGGTGACCAGGTGGAGGTTGTTACGCTTGATCTGGGTAGGAGCGAGTGTAGGCTCAAAAGACTAAGATGTAGGGTCAAGGGTTTGGGGTAACGATGAAAGACTTGCCACTAGGGTCAAGGGTTCTTCCTGCTAGGATGTATAGCAGGTGGTTTGAGGATAAATCTGCCTACCGAAGAGGTAGCAGCAAGTTACGATGAGGGGATGAAGAGGAACAAGGTAAGATTGAGCAGGACTAAGCTAGAGTACAAGGGATGAGGTACTTAGACTTATATACTGTGCAATAGAAGGTCATAGAAGGTTGTGGAACAACTATGACTAAGCAAAGAAAGTTCAAAAGGAAAAGGAAGTAGAGATATCAAAGATAAGGGCATGTGACGAACATGTTGCATGTTCTGGAGCACTCTATCGAAGTAGAAACATCAGGTAAAGCTGACAATGACAAACATGGATGATAGGAGAAAAGAATAGGGGTGAAATGTAACATTACCCCTGGAGTACATTCGAAGCTACGGTGAGAAACAAGAGACAAGAAGAAACAAATCAGAGGTCCATGCAGTGATCACCACCTGGGGAACCAGTCATGTTGGCGTATGCGGAGGCGTCATAGTCAGGGTATCCCCATTCTTCGTCGACATCAAGAGATCCATCAGCAGGCATGCCGGAAAGATGACGAAGTTCAGCATTGGAACAAGGGAGGCGTTGATGATGATGACAACCAGAAGGGGGAGGGATAGGAAGGGGGGTATGAGAGACAGGAGGAGACGAGAGGTGCTGTGCAAGAGGGCGAGTGGAAGTAGAGGATGAGGAGGTGCGAGACCCACAAGACCAACGAGAGGATTGGGACAAGGAGGAAGACGAAGACGGAATGAGGGGGGCGGGAGACCAGCAATGCAGGAGGGGGCATTGATATGCTGAATGGCCTGGGGTGTGTCGATTGCAGTGATGGCAGTGGTAATAGACACAGTTAGCCCAGATATGAGAGAGGCAGTGGCAATGGAAACACACATGGTTATAGAGGGGGTGGGTTTCTGGTAGAGGGCGATTCCTCTCTCCTTCCCATGGTACTTCCGCCTGTTCAATGGAAACTAACTCCTCAAGAGTCAAAGGGGCACTAGAGGCTTCAGGGGATCGTTCGTCAGTGTTAGACTTTGTGTTAAGGTGTTCCATGTAGCGCTGGATATCTGAGGTCAACTCATCCATCTCCAACTGATGCATGGCGGATATGACAAGTTCCTGGAGGGTGTGGTGGGTTTCGGTGATGCGGAAGGAGTGGTGCATGCAGGCAGTGTCATCGGCGATGAGGTCGGCATGGGAGTGAAGGTGTGAAAGTTTGATGTACATACAGAAGAGAGAATAAAGGGGAGAGGAAGGTTCCAAGTGATTTCGAAGGGTGATGTGAAGGTTAGAATTATCAAGAAATGAGAGCATATGTCCCTGTTGAATGGAAGAGAAAGGGTTGCAGCGAATATGAGAAGTGAAATGAGGGGGATTGACAACGGGTTCTGTAGTAATGGGAGAGGGAGGCCACAGGCCATCCCAAGCATGGTCCAAGGTTTCAAGGTGAGGGAGTTCAGGAGGCGGGTTCCAGCCCATGTTGGCTTTGACAGAGGAGGAGCGGCTAGGGAAGACGTTGGGCATGGCAGTGGGATGATGGTGGGCGAGAGGATGGAGGGAAGACGGAGGGGTGGAGGTTCTTATAATCTGAAAGGATTTCCCTGGCATGTTTAAACTCCGATTCCGGAAGCCAAGAGTCTTCTTCGGCTGAGTATCCTTTCCATTGGACCAAGAAGCGTTGGTTGTTCGGGGTTCCCTTGTGTCGGATCACCTTTTCCATCTTGTACTCCTCTTCTCCATCAATCAGGTCAGGTGGAGGGGAAGGGAAGTTTGGGCTGTGTACATTGTTTTCGCGATAGGGTGATAAGAGGGAAGCGTGGAACATGTTGTGAATTTTCCAGGTACAGGGAAGGTGGAGTTTGTAAACAAATGGAGATAGTACCTGGACAATGGTAAAGGGACCTTCTCACTTAGGAGCAAACTTCGGATGGGAGATAAGGCATTTCAGGTTATGGGCTTCTAGCCAAACCTTGTCACCTTTACAGAAGGGAGTGAATTTACTGTGAGAGCAAGCTTTCATGACTTGTCTAGCGAGTTCATGAGCTGCCAGAGCTTCATCTCAAGCAGCAAAGAGGGCTTTCAGTCGTTCTTCAACTGCTGGGAGGTTGGATTCAGCAATGACAGTGGGGAGGGGATGAGGTTCAAAGCCATAAATGAGGAAGAAAGGGGATTTGCCGGTAATGGAGTGAGGGCGGTGGTTGTGGGCAAATTCAGCATGGGAGATCATCTGGGACCATGTGGAAGGGGAATTGCCACAGAAGATGCAGAGATAGGTTTTGACTTCCTGATTGACACGTTCTGTTTCTCCATCAGATTGAGGGTGATAGGCAGTGGAGAGGGAGAGGTCGTATCCAAGGAGTTGTCCAAGTTCTTTGGCAAAGGTGGAGGCGAACTGAGGGCCACGATCTGAGATGATTTTGTCATAGAGGCTGAACCGAGTGTAAACCTTGTGGAAAAAGAGCAAGGCAATCCCTTCAGCCGAGATGGATTTCTTTGTTGGACAGAGAATCACCCCCTTAGTAAGTGTTACGCAGGGTGTACCTCGAGTGGATGAAGACTATGTCGAAAGATTTACCCTCGAGCAGGACACTCACGAAGAGGTACAACTCAGCTCAAAGGAACGAAGGGACGAAGTACCACGCCAAAGAGGCGGACTGGGGACTGAGGGACTAAGGGACTGAGAGACTGAGGGTGACTCAAGAATACGCTAGATTGCGCAGATCGAGAATAGAGTACATTGTTTGTAAACGAATGGACTATATACCCAGCGACACGTAAGCGTAGAATGTCAAGGAAGGTGAAAGAACAAAGGACGCGTCAGCATCAGGTAAGCGGAAATGACGAAAGGACGCGTCAGTGTCAAGTAAGTAAGAATGAGGAAAGATGCGCAGCATCGGAAAGAAAACGATTGCAAAGGTGTGCATGAGGCACTCTAGAGAAAGGGAAAGGTGAATGAGGGGAAAGAAGAGCATACGTATGTAAAGAGCAAAGGACAACCGTAACATTACCCCCCACCGAGCCCGGAAGTCCCTGACTTCAAGATCAAGCCGAATCCGTCAAAGGAGGAGGTGGGAAAGCCGCCATGAATGCCTGAGAAGGAGAAAGATTTTCGAAAGGGCAATCAGAGAGGATATGTCCGGCCTCATCACAACGAGAGCAGGTGCGAGTGGGGCAGAAACGATCGGAATGACCCCAATGAGAGCAAGCGGTGTACTGGATAGTAAAACAGATGTAAGATGGATGTCCAGGAGCATATGCGTGACAAGAAGGACAGTGATATTCGGGGCAGTTCTCACGATAATGTCCAGAGCGATGGCAATGGTAACATGTGGTAGAAGCGGTCGCCGGGGGACGAGTGATGGGGGAAGTGAGAGTTTGAACTGTGGAGGAGAGGATATGGCGTCCAGAGGAGCTGTGGAAGAATTGGATGTGGTCACGGTTGAGGGAGAGGACATTTTGGTCGATGACAAAACCATCGGAGCAGAAGGGGGGGTCATTGACGTGATCATGGGGAATCAGTGGGACAGAAGAGAGGCGAGAGGCGAGTGATGGAGAGGCAGCGGTAACAGGAGGGGCAATTGGCAGAGGAGGGGGGGAAGAAGGGGTAGAGAGGAAAGCGGAAGTGGCTACGGTGGGAATAGAAGTAAGAGAATTGAGATATCTGTCTTTTGCTTCGTGAGAAAGAGAAAGATAGATACATCGAAAGGTGGGATAGATAGTGAGAGGATTAAGTTGTTCGATGAATGTGTGAAAACCATGAAGGTGAAGGATAGAAAGGATACGATCAGGGAGATGGTTGATCAAGAGACGAAGAGGAAGTCCAAAGGTCGCTGGGAGATCGGAAGGGGCAGCCTGAAAGTGGTACGATTGTACTTTAGACACGTCGAGGAAAAGGCGTACGAGTTCCTGAGAGATCTCATCCTCGTTATAGAGGGGATCAGTCTCGAGGGCGTGGACGAGGGTAGGATCTGCGAGAATGGCGGTGTAGAGGGTGTAGATGGCGGAAGTAGGTAAGAACGAAGGCTGCACTGGTCTGGATCGTAACGGCGAGGAGATAGAAAGTGGAGACAAAGAGGGAGATGAGGAGTAGGCGGACATTGCGAAGGGTGCGAAGAATGGGGAGTACGAAGAGATTTATGAAGAGGGAGAAATAGAAGACAACGAGAACCATACAAAGGGGTTTCAATAGTTTTTTATGTGAACGGGACAATTGTCAAAATGGCAAAAATATTCGTGTTCTAGGAAATGAGAAGAAGATAGCGTGGGGTGGCGAAGAAGAAACCAACGTCGGGCTTTAGCGCAGGGAGAGAATAATTTCGAATATGCTAGTTTGATGGGGATTGGGTCCATGTTAACGTAGGGAGTGGGTTTGTTTATATTCTAGGAGGATGTCCTTGGCATGACGGAGATTACTCTCTGGTTTCCATGTGTTTTCTGCTGCGGAGTATCCTTTCCATGCGGTTAGGTACTGATAACGACCAGGGGAACCCTTGTGTGCGAGAATGCCGTCAACTTCATATTCTTCTTCACCATCAATGACGTCAGGTGGTGGAGTGGGAAATGAGGGACCATGCGCATCAGTGGAGCAAAAGGGGGAAAGAAGGGTGGTGTGGAAGACGTTGTGGATTTTCCATGTGGGAGGTAGGCGGAGGCAGTAAGATAGGGGAGATAATACCTGAGAAATCTCGAAGGGACCCAGTCGTTTGGGTGTGAGTTTCCAAGAGGGGTAAGGAATGCGAAGATTGGTGGCTTCTAGCCATACCTTATTGCCAACCTTCCATGGGGAGAACTTCCGGGTGCAGTGTTGGGCCATGAGGCGTCGGGCCAATTCATGTGCTGCCAAGGCTTCTTTCCGGGATTCTTCTAGGGCAGAGAGGCGAGAGGAGAGAGCTGGGATAAATGTTCTTCCGAGGGGGGGGTAAGCGCGGGGGTCGTAACCCATCATGAGGGAGAAGGGAGAAGTTTTGGTGGAGGAGTGAGGGGAGGAGTTGTGGTGGAATTCCGCGGAGGAGATGAATGACGACCAAGAGTGGGGTTGGTTTCCACAGAATAGGCGAAGATAGGTTTCAATTTCCTGGTTGATGCGTTCAGTTTGTCCATCAGTCTGGGGGTGATACGCAGTGGATAGTCAAACATCGTAGTGAAGTAGGCGGGCTAGCTCCCTGGCAAAGGCGGATGCAAATTGAGGGCCACAATCTGAGATGATAGAGTCATGTAAGCCAAAGTGTTTGAAGACGTTGTTAAAGAATAGGAGGGCTACTCCTGCGGTGTCAATGGTTTTCAAACACAGCATGAGAATTACTCCCTTCGAAAGCCCGTGGTCGACCACGACCAGCAAGGAGTCAAAGCCGCCGGAAGGAGGAAGGTCCGTGATGAGGTCCATGGAGAGTTGGCGGAAAGGGAGAGAGACGGAGGAAGAGATGGGGGAGAGGGGGGGCGTAGTGGGGTGAGTGTTGACTTTCGCTTGTTGGCAGAGAGCGCAGCCAGCCACGAAGTTGCGAACGAAAGTGGACAGGCCTGGCCACCAAAAGTCGTGTTCGATGAGAGCTTTGGTCCGGAAGAACCCCATGTGGCCTGTGGTGGGAGATGTGTGAAAGGAATGGAGTAGGGCAGAGCGAGAGGTGGGGGGAACGTAGAGGCGATTGTGATAGTATAAGTGACTGTTGTCGAACGACCAATCGTCTAGGGAGGAGCGAGGGAAAAGTGGAGAATGGTCTTGCAGGGATTGGAGAGCACGTATGACGAGGGGGTCGGAGGAGGAGGAACGATGGATGTTGTCAGCCAAAGCAAGATCAAGGGCAGAAATGACGACAGGGTCGGGGAGAATGGAGGAGACATTGTCTAGGGAGGTGTCGACCTCAACATTACGAGAGAGAGCATCTGTGGGGGCCATGCGAGAACCAGGGGTAACCTGCCAGACGATATCAAAGTCCTGGAGAAGAAGAGACCAATGAGCCTGCCGGTGAGAGAGTTTTCGAAGGTCTTTGAGGTATGACAGATTCCTGTGATCAGTGATGATGGTGACCGGGTGGGGGGTACCCTGGAGGTATTGTCGCCATTCCTGAAGGGCTAGAATGACCGCTAGGAGTTCGCGATCATAAATGTCGTAGTTTCATTCAGCCAGGGTAAAAGTCTGGGAGAAATAGGCGCATGGGTGCGAGTCACCATTGGTATCCTCTTGGAGAAGGACGGCACCCACAGCCAAGAGAGAGGCATCGGTCATGACAGTAAAGGATCGGGAGACGTCAGGGAACGCGAGGACAGGGGAGGAGGAGAAACGAGCCTTCAAAGAATCGAAGGCACATTGTTGAAGAGGGGTCCAGAGCCAAGGTTCGTCTTTGCGGGTGAGGAGGGTGAGAGGAGCGACCAAGTTAGAGAATCCAGGAATGAATTTGCGATAGAAGTTCGCAAAGCCGAGGAAGGAACGAATCCCTTTGACCGAGGTAGGAGCTTTCCAGTCTGCAATGGCAGAGAGTTTTGTCGGATCCATGTGTATGCTTCCCTGGCCGATGACTAAGCCAAGGTATTCCATCTGGGGAGAATCAAAAACACATTTAGATAGTTTTAATGATAGATTATTGTCACAGAGGCGTTGGAGGACTCGTCTGGTACGAGTATGGTGGAGTTCCCTGTCGTTTGCGGTGTGGATGCCTATGTTGTCCATGTAGATCTTCAGCCATCCTTCAGCAATCATGTCAGCGAAGATATGATTCATAAAAGCCTGAAAAGTGGGAGGGGCATTGTTGAATCCAAAGAACATGACGGTGGGTTTGAAGAGACCTAGGGGGGTGATGAATGCTGCTTTCCATTGATCTTCCTCTCGCAAGCGAATGTTGTTATATCCCCAACGAACATCGAATTTGGTGAAGAGGGTGGAATCTTTCATTTCATCGATGAGTTCTGAGATGAGGGGCAAGGGGTAGGCGTTGCGGATGGTGTGAGAGTTAAGGTACCTATAGTCCTGGCAAGGGCGAAGAGTTCCATCCTTTTTGGGTACGAAGAAGAATGGGGAGGCTTGGGGGGATTTCGAAGGGACAATGCAACCAGTTTTCAGATTTTCCTCGACGAACGTTCGGCAGGCCTCTTTTTCGGCAGGGTTGAGTGGGTATACTTTGGCGATTTTGGGAACGAAGGATGGTTTGAGGTCGATGGAATGGTCAAAAGGACGATGGGGGGGTAAGGTTTCGAACATTCTTTCAGAGAATACGTCAGAGAAATCTGTACACCAGGAGGGGATCTGAACGTCCTTAGGTTGGTTCTGTTGTGCCAATTGAGTTGATACTGTGATTTTTCCTAAGTGTTGGGGGTAGGTCTCATCAACATCTTTCCAGGGCGGACACTCACTAAGAGGTACCACAGCATCCTGGATGGTGAGAGTGTTGGTGGACCAGTCGATGATGGGGTTGCATTTCTTTAACCAGGTCATTCCAAGGATGACACGCGAAGAACCTAAAGACGTTACAAGGAAGGTAACTTTGTCAGAGAGATCGGGGAAGATGACGTTTGCTGAGATAGAGAAACAGATGGTTCCTTGATGATTGGGAGTGCCATCCACATTGTATGCGGTGAGGGGTTGGGGAAGCTTCCGAATTGCTTTTCGGAGTTTGGGTACTAGAGAGACATCAATGAAGTTGTTGGTGGCACCACAGTCGATGAGAGCTGTAGTGGTAACGCTTTGTGACTCGGCATGTAGGCGAACGGGAAGGCGCAAAGTTCATTCATTGGAAAGGCCTACAATTACAGTGTCGATATCTAGGGAAGGAGACGTTACAACTTCTTCCCTTACTGAAAACCCAAAGAGGAATCATCTTTGGTCTCCTCAAAGCAGAGTTTGAGAGTTTGTAAAATTTCCCCTTCATCCTTTCTGGTGGTTCTGAGTTTGGAGACGTAGGTGTCAAGAGCGGAGGATTGCTTAGGAGGGGGCAGGAGAGGAGAGGAAATGGTGGTCGGGGCAGTATTGGTGGTTTGGATGCGCTGTGGAGAAGGGCGAGAGGGTTTCGAAGTGAAGGTCTTGCACTGGGTGGCATTGTGCCCCTTCTGACGGCAACGGAGGCAAAGTCCTTCTCTAAAGCAACGAGCTCGTTCGGCAGGGGTGAGTTTAGAGACGTGAATGGCATCAACATCCATGGCGTTGGGATCTGAGGTGGTGGTAGAAGTGCGAGAAAATGAAGAGGGGGTGCGATGGCCTCGTCGGAGGGCTGCAATGCGGGCTTTTTGGGTGTGGAAGGTTTTGGCCTTTTCGATCCATTCCTTGATGGTAATGGGGATGGTGCTCATGGAGAGGATCATGATGGACAGCTGTTGGTCAAGTCCCAAGGAGAATTGGTCGATGAGGGTGGTATTGTCAGTGATGGTGGCTCTGGCGGTGAGGTTTTGGAAGTCGGTGATATATTTCTGGAAACCATCGTCGGTTTCTCCAGTGGGTCCTTTGGTGGATTTCTGTACTAGTTTGGATAGTTCAAGTCGAGCGGTGGCTTTGGTGTCAAAGGGGTAGAAGGTGGACTCGAAGTTTTCGGTGAGTTTCGCAAAGGTTTTATCTGGGAAAAGGCTATCTGCCATGCGATCATACCACATTTCCGAGAAGGAGATACCACGTCCTTTGCTCATCTTGTTGAGGGTGGTCATGATCTTGGCTTCATCTGTGGTGTACAGGGATTTGTTTATCTCAAAGTAAGCCTTCATGGCTTTGATCCATCGTACTGCGTCAGAGGGATCGCCAGAGAAGTCTGCTGGGAGGGCTGCCTTTAATTCCGTCATGGTGTGAGTGGTCTGGGTGCTAGGTGGGATGTGGACAGCGGGAGGGGTCGTTTGAGGTAATGGGTTTTGTGGGAGTACTGAGATGCTGAGGGGAATCTGTGGGAGAACTGGGCTAAGAGCAATGGGGGATCCTGAGGGGGTACTGGGGCGTTGAGGTTGGGGCTGTGTGGAGCTGGTGAGGCGAGACGATGGGGGTGCTGGGGTACGAAGTGGGGAAACCAGTGGGTTAGGAATGTTTGTTCCTGCTAGGCGATGGCGTCATCGAAGTTCTGCTGTTGAGGGAGGAGGCTCCTCATCTGAGGAGACTTTGCTGGGAGCTCTGATGCTACAACTGGGGTGAGTCCTACTCCGTAATAGGAGGGACAGGGGAGATTCTCGATCTTTTGTTACGCAGGGCGTACCTCGAGTGGATCAAGACTATGTCGAAAGATTTACCCTCGAGCAGGACACTCATGAAGAGGTACAACTCAGCTCGAAGGAACGAAGGGACGAAGTACCACGCCAAAGAGGCGGACTGGGGACTGAGGGACTAAGGGACTGAGAGACTGAGGGTGACTCAAGAATATGCTAGATTGCGCAGATTGAGAATAGAGTACATCGTTTGTAAACAAATGGACTATATACCCAGCGACACGTAAGCGTAGAATGTCAAGGAAGGTGAAAGAACAAAGGACGCGTCAGCATCAGGTAAGCGGAAATGACGAAAGGACATGTCAGCATCAAGTAAGTAAGAATGAGGAAAGATGTGCAGCATCGGAAAGAAAACGATTGCAAAGGTGTGCATGAGGCACTCTAGAGAAAGGGAAAGGTGAATGAGGGGAAAGAAGAGCATACGTATGTAAAGAGCAAAGGACAACCGTAACAGTAAGCCCATGGTCTACCACGACCAAAAGACTGTCAAAGCCATCGGAGAGGGGGAGGTCTGTGATCAAGTCACAAGAAACCTGTTGAAAAGGGTGAGAGCAGGAGGAAGAGATGGGGCATAGGGGAGGGATAGTGGGGTGGGTGTTCGCCTTGGCTGACTGGCAGGAGGTGCATCCTTCGATGTATTTGTGAACGAACTGTGCAAGACCTGGCCACCAAAATTCTGAGGCAATGAGTTGGTGAGTCTTCAAATAACCAGGATGGCCAGCAGTGAAGTGGTCATGGTGCCACTCAATGACAGACTTCTGGAGGTCAGGGGGAACATAGGCCCAGCCTTGGTAAGTGAGGACGCCAGTGTCACATTGCCAGTTGGAGAGTCGAGAGCGGAAGCGAGCAGGGACATCACCAGTGGTGGCATGAAGTGTGTCGAGCACAAGGGGGTCAGAGGCAGAGGAGGAGGCTAGCTTCTCCTGGAGGGCAACATCAATGACATTGACAAAGAGGGAGTCCAGAAGGAGGGTAACATTGTCATTGTTGTCATCCATGGCAGGGAGGAGGTTGGGGCGATGGGAGATGTTACGCAGGGCGTACCCCGAGTGGATCGAGACTATGTCGAAAGACTTACCAATGAGCAGGACACTCATGAAGAGGTACAACTCAGCTTGAAGGGACGAAGGGACGAAGGACCACGCCAAAGAGGTGGACTAGGGACTGAGGGACTGAGAGACTGAGAGATGACTCAAGAGTACGCTAGATTGCGCAGATCGAGAATAGAGTACATCGTTGTAAACGAGTGGACTATATACTTAACGATGCGTAAGCATAGAATGTCTCGGAAGGTGAAAGAATAAGGACGCGTCAGTGTCAGGTAAGCGGAAATGAGTAAGGATGCGCAGCATCAAAAGAATAAACCTATCGTAAAGATGTGCATGAGGCACTCTAGCGAAGTAAAGAGGCGTATGAGAAAGAAGAAGAGTTAAAAGTATGTGAACCAAAGGATGACCGTAACATTACCCCCCACCAAGCCTTGAAGTCCCTGACCTCAAGATCAAGCCGAGTCCGCCAAAGAAGGGGGCGGAAAAGATGCCGCGAATGCCTGGGAAGGAGCTAGATTTTCGAAAGGACAATCAGAGAAGATATGTCCGGCCTCATCGCAATGAGAGCAGGTATGAGTCGGGCAGAACCGATCTGAGTGACCCCAACAAGAGCAGGTGGTGCACTGGATAGTGAAACAGACGTAAGAGGGGTGTCCGGGAGCGTATTCATGACAGGAAGGGCATCGGTACTCTGGACAGTTCTCATGATAATGTCCAGAGAGGTGGCAATGGTAACATGTGGTGGAAGAGGTTGCCGGAGGACGAATGATGGGGGAGGTAAGAGTACGGACTGCAGAGGAGAGAATACGTTGTCCAGAGGAGCTTTGGAAGAATTGGATGTGGTCTCGGTTAAGGGATAAGACGTTTTGATCGACTACGAAACCATCTGAGCAAAAGGGGGGATCGTTGATGCGATCATGGGGAATCAATCAAGTGGAGGAGAGGCGAGAGGCAAGTGGTAGGGAGTTGGAGGCATCAGGAGGAGCAATCGGCAAGGGAGGGGGAGAGGCGGGAGTAGAGAGGAAGGTGGAAGTGGTGACGGTGGGGATGGAGGTGATGGAATTGAGATATCTGTCCTGCGCATCACAAGGAAGGGAGAGGTAGATACGGTGAAAGGTGGGACAGAGGGTGAAGGGATCAAGTCGCTCGACAAAAGTGTGGAAACCATGAAGATGAAGGATAGAAAGAATTCGATCAGGAAGACGACTAATCAGAAGATGAAGAGGAAGTCCAAAAGCCGCAGGAAGGTCAGAAGGGGCAGCTTGGAAATGGTATGATTGTACTTTCGAAACGTCAAGGAAGAGGTGTACGAGTTCCTGAGAGATCTCGTCTTCGTTATAGAGGGGGTCCGTTTCGAGGGCGTGGACAAGGGTAGGTTCGGCAAGGATGGCGGCGTAGAGGGTGTAAACAGTGGAGGTGGGTAATAGTGTAGGCTGTACACATCTGGAATGCAGTGGAGAAGAAATGGAGAGTGGAGACGAAGAGGGAGACGAGGAGGAGATGGACATGACGAAAAAGACGAAAGATGGGGAGTATAAAATGGTTTACAAAGAGTGAGAAAGAGAAAACAATCAAAATCATACACAGGGGTTTTAGATCTTTAAATGAACCGGACAATTGTCAAAACGGCAAAAGTATTCATGTTCAAAGAAATGGGAGGCAGATAGGGTAGGATGGCGAAGAAGAAACCAACGTCGAGCTTTAGTGCGGGGGGAGAATAACTGTGAGTATGCAAGTTCAATGGGGATAGGGTCCATGCTATCGTAGAGAGTGAGTTCGTTTATATTCTAGGAGGATGTTCTTGGCATGACGGAGATTACTTTCTGGTTCCCATGTGTTTTCTGCTGCGGAATATCCTTTCCATGCGGTCAGGTACTGATACCGGCCAGGGGATCCCTTATGCGAGAGGATGCCGTCAACTTCGTATTCTTCTTCACCGTCGATAATGTCAGGAGGCGGTGTGGGAAAGGAAGGACCATGTGCATCAGTGGAGCGGAAGGAGGAAAGAAGGGTGGCGTGGAAGACATCATGGATCTTCCATGTGGGAGGTAATCGGAGACGATAAGATAACGGAGATAACACCTGGGAGATCTCAAACGGGCCCAACCATTTGGGTGCGAGTTTCCTAGAGGGGTAGGGGATGCGGAGATTGGTGGTTTCTAACCATACCTTATCGCCGACTTTCCACAGGGAGAAATTCCAGGTGCAGTGTTGAGCCATGAGGCGACGGGCAGATTCGTGTGCTGCCAAGGCTTCCTTTCGAGCTTCTTCCAAAGCGGTAAGGCGGGAGGAGAGGGCAGGGATGAAAGTCTTTCTGAGGGGAGGGTAAGCACGGGGGTCGTAGCCCAGCATGAGGGAGAAGGGTGACGCTTTCGTGGAGGAGTGGGGGGAGGAGTTGTGGTGGAATTCGGCAGAGGAAATGTAAGAGGACCAGGAATGAGGTTGATTACCACAGAAGAGTCGAAGATATGTTTCAATTTCCTGGTTTACGCGTTCGGTCTGACCGTCTGTCTGGGGATGGTAAGCTGTGGATAGTCGAACATCGTAGTGAAGCAGGCGAGCTAATTCTCTGGTGAAGGCAGAGGCGAATTGGGGGCCACGATCGGAGATGATGGAGTCGTGGAGTCCGAAACATTTGAAGACATTGTTGTAGAACAGGAGGGCTACTCCCGCAGCGTCAATGGTTTTCAAACATGGCATGAGAATTACCCCCTTCGAAAGGCCGTGGTCGACCATGACCAGCAAAGAATCAAAACCAGATGAGAGAGGAAGGTTGGTGATCAGGTCCATGGAGAGTTGGCGGAACGGGAGAGAAGTGGACAAGGGAATGGGAGAGAGGGGGGGCACAGTGGGGTGGGTGTTCACCTTAGACTGTTGGCAGAGGGCACAGCCAGCGACGAAGTTTCTGACAAAAGTAGACAGACCCGGCCACCAGAAGTCCTGCTCAACGAGGGCCTTGGTCCGGAAGAAACCCATGTGGCCAGTGGTGGGCGATGTGTGGAAAGAAAGAAAGAGGGTGGAGCGAGCGGCGGGGGGAACATAGAGTCGGTTGTGGTAGTATAAGTGGCTGTTGTCGAAAGACCAGTCATCTGGGGAGGAACGAGGGAAAAGAGAGGAATTGTCCTGCAGGGATTGGAGCGCGTGAATGACAAGGGGGTCGGAGGAGGAGGATCGGCGAATGTTATCAGCGAGGGCCAGATCAAGGGCTGAGATGACGACCAGGTCGGGGAGGATGGAGGAGAAATTGTCCAAAGAGGTATCTACATCTACGTTGCGAGATAGAGCATCCGTGGGGGCCATGTGAGAACCCGGAGTGACCTGCCAGACAATGTTGAAATCCTGGAGGAGGAGAGACCAACGAGCTTGGCGACGAGAGAGTTTGCGAAGGTCTTTGAGATAAGAGAGGTTTTTGTGATCGGTGATAACGGTAACAGGATGAGGAGTGCCCTGGAGGTATTGTCGCCATTCCTGGAGAGCGAGGATGACCACCAGGAGTTCACGATCATAAATGTCATAGTTGCGTTCGGCTGGGGTGAACGTCTGGGAGAAATAGGCGCAGGGATGGAGATCACCATTGGTGTCGGTTTGGAGGAGGACAGCACCAGCTGCGAGGAGAGAGGCATCCGACATGATGGTAAAGGGTTGGGAGACATCAGGAAAGGTGAGGACGGGAGAGGAGGAGAACCGAGCTTTTAAGGAATCAAAGGCGTGTTGTTGGAGAGGGGTCCATAGCCAGGGTTCGTCCTTGCAGGTGAGGAGGGTGAGAGGGGCAACCAGATTGGAGAAGCCGGGGATGAACTTGCGGTAGAAGTTCGCAAAGCCTAGGAAAGACCTGATACCCTTGACTGAGGTAGGGGGTTTCCAGTCGGCGATGGCGGAGAGCTTTGCCGGGTCCATGTGTATGCATCCTTGGCCAATGACAAGGCCTAAGTATTCCATCTGGGGGGAATCGAAAGTGCATTTAGATATTTTCAGGGACAAGTTATTGTCGCGGAGGCGTTGGAGAACTCGTTTTGTGCGGGAATGGTGAAGTTCGAGGTCATGTTGGGTATGGATGCCAATGTCGTCCATGTAGATCTTCAACCATCCTTCAGCGATCATATCTGTGAAGATGTGATTCATGAAAGCCTGGAAGGTGGGCGGGGCATTGTTGAAACCGAAGAACATGACCGTGGGTTCAAAGAGTCCTAAGGGCATGATGAATGCAGCTTTCCATTGATCTTCTTCTCGTAAACGAATGTTGTTGTATCCCCAACGAACGTCAAACTTGGTGAAGAGGGTGGAATCCTTCATATCATCGATGAGCTCCGAGATGAGGGGCAGTGGATAGGCGTTGTGGACAGTATGAGAGTTGAGGTATCGATAGTCTTGGCAGGGACGAAGGGTTCCATCCTTCTTAGGCATGAAGAAAAATGGGGAAGCCTGAGGGGATTTTGAAGGGACGATGCGACCGGTCTTCAGATTTTCCTTGATGAATGTTTGACAAGCCTCCTTTTCGGCAGGGTTGAGGGGGTATACTTTGGCAATTTTTGGGACGAAAGATGGCTTCAGGTCGATGGAGTGGTCAAAAGAGCGATGAGGGGGTAAGGTTTCAAACATCTTTTCAGAGAATACGTCCGCAAAGTTGGCACACCAGGAGGGAATGTGAACATCCTTTGGTATGTTTTGTTGTGCAAGTTGGGTGGACAGTGTGATTTTGCCGAGGTGTTGGGGGTAGGTCTCGTCAACATCGTTCCAGGGCGGACGCTCACTAAGAGGTACCACAGTGTCCTGGAAGGTGAGGGTGTTGGCGGACCAGTCGATGATAGGATTGCATTTCTTTAACCAGGTCATTCCCAGGATTATGTAAGGAGAACCTAAAGATGTGACAAGGAAGGTGATTTTGTCAGAGAGATCGGGGAAAATAACATTTGCGGTGATGGAAAAGCGGATGGTTCCTTGGTGATTGGGGGTTCCATCTACATTGTACGTGGTGAGGGGTTGAGGGAGTTTTCGGATGGCTTTTCGAAGTTTAGGTACAAGAGAGGTGTCGATGAAGTTGTTGGTTGCTCCGCAGTCTACTAGGGCGGTGGTGGTAATGGTTTGTGACTTGGTGTGTAGGCAAACTGGGAGACGCAAGGTTCATTCATTTGAGAGGCCTACTATTACAGTGTCGATATCTAGGGAAGGAGACGTTACAGCTTCTTCCCATACTGAAAACCCGACGAGGAATCGTCCTTGGTTTCCTCGAAGCAAAGTTTGAGAGTCTGTAAAATCTCTCCTTTGTCCTTGCCGGTGGTCTTGAGTTTGGAAACATAGGTGTCGAGAGCGGAGGATTGTTTCGGAGAGGACGGGGGGGAAGAGGTGGTGGTGGGGACGGTGTTGGTGGTTTGGATATGCTGTTGGGAAAGGCGAGGGGGTTTCGAGGCGAAGGTTTTACATTGTGTGGTGTTGTGTCCTTTTTGACGACAACGGAGACAGAGTCCTTCTCTGAAGCAGCAGGCTCGTTCGGCAGGAGTAAGCTTTGAGATGCAAATGGCGTCAACATCCATTGCATTGGGGTCAGTGGTGGGGGTGCGAGAGAATGAAGAGGGGGTGCGATGGCTGCGCTGAAGAGCTGCAATACGGGCTTTCTGGGTGTGGAAGGTTTTGGCCTTTTCGATCCATTCTTTGATGGTAGAGGGAACGGTGCTCATGGAGAGGATCATAATGGATAACTGCTGGTCAAGTCCCAAGGAGAACTGGTCGATGAGGGTGATGTCGTCGGTGATGGCGGCTCTGGCTGCAAGGTTCTGGAAGTCGGTGATGTACTTCTGGAAACCGTCGTCGGTTTCTCCGGTGGGTCCCTTGGTGGATTTCTGTACCAGTTTGGATAGTTCAAGGCGAGTGGTGGCTTTGGTGTCGAAGGGGTAGAAGGTGGATTCAAAGTTTTCGGTGAACTTTGCGAAGGTTTTATCTGGGAAGGTGCTATCTGCCATGCGATCATACCACATCTCCGAGAAGGAGATACCACGTCCCTTGCTCATCTTGTTGAGGGTGGTCATGATCTTGGCTTCGTCAGTGGCATACAAAGTTTTGTTTATCTCGAAGTAGGCCTTCATGGCCTTGATCCATCGGACAGCATCAGAGGGATTGCTGGAGAAGTCTGCCGGGAGGGCTGCCTTTAATTCTGTCATGGTGTGAGGGGTCTGGGTATTAGGTGGGGGTTGGACGATGGAAGGGGTTGTCTGAGGTAGCTGGGCCTGTGGGAGAACAGGGCTAAGAGTGATGGGGGATCCTAAGGGGGTGCTGGGGCGTTGGGACTGGGGTTGTATGGAGATGGTACTATGAGACGATGGGGGTGCTGGGGTACGAAGTGGGGAAACTCCTGGGTTGGGGATGTTTTGTCTGGCTAGGCGACGACGACATCGAAGTTCTAGAGCTGAGAGGGTGGGCTCCTCGTCCGAGGAGTCGTTACTGGGGGCTCTGATGCTGCGAATGATGAACTGGGGTGGGTCCTACTCCGTAATAGGAGGGACTAGGGAGATTCTCGATCTTTTGTTACGCAGGGCGTACCTTGAGTGGATCGAGACTATGTCGAAAGACTTACCAATGAGCAGGACACTCACGAAGAGGTACAACTCAGCTTGAAGGGACGAAGGGACGAAGGACCATGCCAAAGAGGCGGACTAGGGACTGAGGGACTGAGAGACTGAGAGATGACTCAAGAGTACACTAGATTGTGCAGATCAAGAATAGAGTACATCGTTGTAAACGAGTGGACTATATACTTAACGATGCGTAAGCGTAGAATGTCTCGGAAGGTGAAAGAATAAGGACGTGTCAGCGTCAGGTAAGCAGAAATGAGTAAGGATGCGCAGCATCAAAAGAATAAACCTATCATAAAGATGTGCATGAGGCACTCTAGTGAAGTAAAGAGGTGTATGAGAAAGAAGAAGAGTTAAAAGTATGTGAACCAAAGGATGACCGTAACAGGAGAGGGCATCAGGGGCGGCAAGGGAGGTCCCAGGGACATGAGTGAGGCATAAGTCGAAGTTGGAGATATCAAGTAACCATCGAGCCTGTCGACGATTAAGCTTTTGGGGTTGACAGAAATATGTCAGGTTCTTGTGATCCGTGAAGACTTGAACCTGGAAGGGGGATCCTTGGAGGTAATGTCGCCAGGCTTTGAGACCATGGATGACAGCGAGGAGTTTGCAGTCATAGATGTCGTAGTTCCATTCTGTGGGGGAGAAGGATTGTGACAAGTAAGAGCAGGGATGCCAATTGCCATTGGCATCAGTCTGGAGAAGAACACCTCCAGAGGCATATTTAGAAGCATCAGTGGCGATGGCAAATGGTTGGGTGGGGTCGGGGAGATGGAGGATTGGTTGGGAGAGAAAGAGCTTCTTTAACTCATCAAAGGAGTCTTGACAAGAAGGGGACCAGTTCCAAGGTTGGTTTTTCTTGGTGAGGTCGAGGAGGGGGCGGGCGACGTTAGAGTAGTTGGGGATGAAACGTCGGTAGAAATTAGCAAAGCCAAGGAAAGAGCGAACATCCTTGACTTTAGAGGGTGTCAGCCATTCCCAAATACTGTCGAGTTTGACCAGGTCCATGGCGAGTTCATCTGGGCAAACAATCATACCCAGGTATTCAACTTCAGAGGCTGTGAATCTGCATTTCTCGAGTTTAAGGTGAAGGTCAAGTTCCTGCATTTGTTGCAGGACACGTTTGGTGTGTTCCTCATGGGTCTTGGTATCAGGGGAGAAAATAAGGAGGTTGTCCATGTAGATAACAAGCCATCCTTCAGCGATCATGTCTCTGAAAGAGTCGTTCATGAAACATTGGAACATCGCAGGGGAGTTGCAAAGTCCAAAGAACATGACAGTGGGTTCAAAGAGGCCCTTGTGGGTGATGAAGGCGGCCTTCCATTGGTGTCCATCTTTGATGTGGACGTTGTTGTAACCCCATTGTACATCGAACTTAGTGAAGACTTTAGCTCCCTTGAGTTTGTTGATGAGGTTGGAGATGAGGGGAAGGGGGTAGGCATCCCAAACCATGTGTTCATTGATGTATTGGTAATCCTGGCAGGGATGGAGACCCCCGTCCTTCTTTTTAACAAAAAAGAAGGGAGCGGCTTGGGGGGAGTTTGACAGTCAAATTTTTCCAGCTGCAAGGTTTTCGTCAAGGAAGGCTTTGGTAGCAGCCTTTTCATCGGGAGAGAGAGGGTAGAGTTTGCCAATCTTTGGGGTGAAGGATTCGTCAAGGTTGATCTCATGGTCATAGGGTCGGCTAGGAGGTACATGGTCGGTTGCTTCTTTTGAGAAGACAGAAGCAAAGTTGGCGTATTCCTGTGGAAGAACAGGCTTGGGTTTTGCCTTTTCTGCAGCCATGGCAAGTTCGGTGGCAGTGGTGAGTTTGGCAATGGTGGCATTTGGGACAAAGCAAGAGCCACATCAGATGATCTGCTGGATGACTCAGACATTGTGGTTTTGAAGGAGGTGCTGTTGTTGGGTCTCCTTTTGCATGTAATCGAAGAGTCGTCCATCCCAGACAGTGTCGACATTGACATGGCAAGGGGGTCGAGGGGTGGGGGTGATAGGAGTTGGGAGCAGGGGTCAGGTGTGTTTTTAATAGAGACGATCCAATTGATCAGATTCTAGAGGGATGGACAGTTTGCGAGTAGTCCAATCGATGGTGGGATTGACTTCCTTGAGCCAAGGGAGTCCAAGGATGATATTCTCGTTTCCACAATTGAGGACGTAGAATGTGACTTGGTGAGTCACAGATCCAATGCAGACAAAGAGGGAGGTAGTGAAGCGGATTTGACCATTTTTATTGGCAGATTGGTCGACATTGTTGACGGTGATAGGGGTGGCAAGTTTGGTCGTTGGGAGTTTGTGTTTTCGAACAAAGTCCCAGTCGATGCACAAGATTTGTGCTCCTGAATCAATCAGAGCATGGGTTCCAACGGCTTTCAAATGTGAGGGTTCGACGATGTGAACGGAGATTTGCATAGATCGTTTCGTTATCGATGATACAAGTACAGACGCACAAGAAAAGGAGGGTCATTGCGTTGGGGTATGCCCTCCATCTAAAAATCCTTGCCTGGAATGGCAAAGGAGATCCGAGCCATGGTTTCTTCATCGTCATCATCCTCAACTTCTCTCAGCTGGGAAACTTCTTCAACCTTCCTAACCTTCTTCTCTGAGGTCTTCTTCGGCTTTGGATTGTTGGATCGGAAGGCGGGGCATTTGCCAGAAAGGTGTCCGGGTTGTCGGCATCTAAAGCAATGTCCCTCTGCAATGCATTGGTGACGTTCTTCTGGGGTGAGTTTGCCAACCTTGATGGCATCTACATCCATAGCATCAGGGTCCCTCGAGGAGCGAGAGGAGGGAGTGAATGAATGATAGGTGGAGGAACCGGACTTGTTCCTTTTAGTGATATCTTTGGCTTTTCCCCATTGGGTGAGGAAGTGGATGGCCTTAGAATACCATTCGTCGATTTTGGTGGGAATAGTATCCATGGACATAATGCGGCACATGAGGTGGACAGGGAGGGCTGTGGAAAAGTATCCGATGAGGATGTTTTCATCCACGATCTCACTGATCTGGACCTTGTTGTGAAACTCCAAGATGAACGAAGTGAGTTTGGGGATACTGGCATTACCGGTCATTCATTGAGTGGAGAGCCAGGTAATAGCCAAGGCTTGGGTGTCGTGGTGTTCAAAGGTGGTCCTAAAGGAAGAGAGGAAGTCGGAGAATTTCCCAAAACCCACTGGTTTCCCATTAGTGTCAGGGGTAAGGGTGGCTTTGCGAAAGGAGGAGGCCCAAGTAAGGGCAGCTCCAGATTTCATGTAGGACAGGGCGAAGGCGATTTTCTTTGCCTCGGTGTTGTAGACTTCTTCGTTGACAAGGAGGTAGGTCTGGACAGAGTCCAACCAGATGGTAGCCTCGGTGTAGTCACCATCAAAGGCGTCGGGAGAGCCGATGCGAAGTTCGACCGGTTTTGAGAGGGTAGACATCATAGGAGGAGGGGCGAAAGGTGGGAGGGGTGTGGTAGAGGCGAAAGTGTGGACAAGAGGGGGAGGGGTGGGGGTAGGGTGAGGCACCTGGAAGGGGAATAGAGGGGGGTGAGAGGTGGTTGGGGTTGGGGAGGGTGGCGTGGGAACTCTGGGGATGTGAAGTGCCGAGGAGAGTTGGTGAGCAAGGTCGACGTCTTCCTGTTGTTTAGCGACGGTGGGAAGGGTGGTGTCTGGGTCTTGGGATGTTTCAGAGGGGGAGGATGATGAAGACAAAGTGTCAGAGGGGAGTTCTGTAGTGGTGAGCCTATGCGAATGCAATAGGGCTCGTTCTAAAGCTGAGGTGTGCCTAGGAGGAATGGTGAAGGATCTATAACAATGATAGTCCTAAAACGTATAGCTTAGTCCTTTTGTTACACTTGGTCTGGGTAGGAGCGAGCGTAGGCTCAAAAGACTAAGACATAGGGTCAAGGGTTTGGGGTAACAATGAAAGACTTGCCACTAGGGTCAAGGGTTCTTCCTGCTAGGACGTATAGCAGGTGGTTTGAGGATAAATCTGCCTACCGAAGAGGTAGCAGCGAGTTACAATGAGGGGACAAAGAGGAACAAGGTAAGATTGAGCAGGACTAAGCTAGAGTACAAGGGATGAGGTACTTAGACTTATATACTGTGCAATAGAAGGTCATAGAAGGTTGTGGAACAACTATGACTAAGCAAAGAAAGTTCGAAAGGAAAAGGAAGTAGAGATATCAAAGATAAGGGCATGCAATGAACATGTTGCATGTTCTGGAGCACTCTATCAAAGTAGAAATGTCAGGTAAGGCCGATGATGACAAACGTGGATGACAGGAGAAAAGAATAGGGGTGAAATGTAACAGAGGTCCCAGGGGCAGGCGTTTGAGAGGTTGAGCAGGGAGGAGGCTGCTCGTAGGGTGGTGGGGGTGTGTGCAGGGGTAGGGAGAGGTTCAATGTTCTCCTGGTTAGGGTGTGGGGTGGGGGATTGGCCTCGAAAGGACGAGTCGGAGTTCAAGAGGTGGTAAGGGACAGTGGGGGTGAACGCGATGGTTCTGTCAGAAAAATACATGCGTCTTTTGTTGATGCTGAAAGCCTCGATCAGAGGCTGTAATACAGGGTGGAGGATGGTGGCAGGGATGAGTTCTTGGATAAAATGGCCGAAGCTGAGGTGGTATAGAGTGTTGAAGATTTCTTGACGCTGTTGCGTCATGAGCACTCTTTGGGCGATGTCGTCAGGGAAGGGTCTGGCAATGAGGAAGACTTCTTGGGCCCTATTGGAGTCGAACATTTGGATGACGTGAGTTACCTCCATGCAGAAGGTGTAGCGGTGGTCAGTTTCTAAATAGCGGCAGGCCACTTCGTGGGTTAGTACCCAGTGGAACAGGAGTTGGCAGGTGGAGTGGACTAGGCAGTGGATGTGGATGGGGTATTTGGGGTGGACCAGGGTGGGGTGGAAGGAGGACGGGGTTCCAATCGAGGAGGTGGCAAGGTTGGAGAAGAGGGGGGAGGTCGAGGTTGGAGTTGGGGGGGTGGGGATGAAGGATCCGGAGGAGGCAGTGACAGTGGAGGTGGAGGGGGAGACGGGAGTGTTGGTGGTGGAAGACATGGTTTCTGGGAGGGGGATGGCTAGGTCAAGAAGAACTAGTTTGAAAAGTGTTTGGGTGGAGAGGAACTGGTGATACGTTGTGGTGGGCAATTGGATTTCTGGGGAAATACAGTGGGTCAGAGGAGTTTATATTCATAGAGGATGTCCTGTGCGTGTGATAGATCTTTTTCTGGTACCCATGAGTCGTCTTCAGGGGAGTAGCCTTTTCATCTCACAAGGTACTGCCTGTGAGAGGGGTTGCCACGGTGTCTGATGATTTGTTCTATTTCATACTCTTCTTCTCTGCCGATCAGATCTGGTGGCAGAGCAGGGAAGTTCAGGCTGTGTATGCTGTTCTCATGATAGGGGAAAAGCAGTGAGGCATGGAAGACATTGTGAATTTTCCAGGTGATCAGGAGCCATAGTTGGTAGGTAATCAGGGAGAGAACTTTGGTGATGGTAAAGGGGCCATCTCTTTTTGCAGAGAGCTTTGGTGGATGACTAATCTTTTGAGGTTTTTGGTGTCCAACCAGACTTTGTCTCCTTTGATGAATGGGGTGAATTTCCCATGATATCGGGATTTCATGAGTTGGCATGTGAGATTGTGTGCAGCCAAAGCTTTGTTGTGGGCGGCCAATAGTTCTTTGAGGCGAGATTCCAATGCAGGTAGCTGTGTTTTGGAAATAACCGTGGGGAGGGGACGGGGTTCATAGCCCATCATGAGAAAGAATGGGGATTTTCCAGTGACAGAGTGGAGGTGGTGGTTGTGAGTGAATTCTGCATTGGTGATATGTTCGGCCCAAGCTGTGGGGTTGTTGCTGCAGAAGATCTGTAGGTAGGTTTCTATTTCTTGGTTGACCTGTTCGGTTTCTCCATCCATTTGGGGATGGGGGGCAGTGCTGAGGGAAAGATCATATCCTAATAGTTTCCCAAGTTCTCTTGCAAAGTTGGAGGCGAATTGGGGGCCTTGGTCAGAGATTATTTTGTCATATAGCCCAAATCTCTTGTATACTTTGTTGAAGAAAAGGGTAGTGATTCCTTCGGTGGGGGCTGTTTTTAGTGTAGGGCATAAAATTACCCCCTTTGTAAGCCCATGGTCAACCACAACCAGTAAGGAGTCGAACTCCATGGATTCAGGGAGGCCAGTGATCAAATCGCAGGAAATCTGTTGGAAGGGGCAGGAACTCCTGGAGGGGATGGGAAGGGGGGGAGGTGATGTGGGATGTGTGTTGACTTTGGCCTGCTGGCAATGTGAGCAGCCCTCCACGTATTTCCTGATGAAAGTGGCAAGCCCTGGCCACCAGAATTCAGCAGAGACCAGTTGTCGGGTTTTCAAGAAGCCTGGGTGTCCCGCAGAGGGGTGATTGTGGCATCGCTGGACGATAGAATGACGGAGGTCAGGGTCGTTGGGGACATATACTCGCCCTTGGTAGGTGAGTATCCCCATGTCATATTTCCAGTCAGAGAGGTGGTATCGCAGGGCTGTGGGGACTTCTCCAGATAGGGCCTGCAAGGAGTCTAGAACTAGAGGGTCTTTTTCGGAGGAGGCCTGTAGTTTGTCAGTCAGGGCAGTGTCGATCATGTTGACAAACAGGGATTGGGGAAGCATGGTGACATCATGATTTTCAGTTTCATCATCAGGGACAAGGTCAGGGTGGCGGGAGAGAGCATCAGGTCCGGCTAGGGAAGATCCTGGAACGTGAATTAGTTGGAGATTGAAGTCAGCTAGATCTAGTAGCCATCGGGCTTGTCGGCGGTTAAGGTCCTGTGGTTGTCGGAAATAGGTGAGGTTTTTGTGATCCGTAAAGACTTGGACTGGTGTGGGATGTCCTTTGAGGTATTGTTTCCATGTCTTGAGAGCTCTGATGACAGCGAGGAGTTCTCGATCGTAGATGTCATAGTTTCTTTCTGTGGAGGAGAATGGCTGGGGGAGGTAGAAGCAGGGTTTCCAGTCTCCGTTGACATTGTTCTGGAGTAAGATTCCTCCAGTGGCATATTTGGAGGTGTTGGTGGCAATGGCAAATGGTTTGGCGAGATCAGGGAATTGCAGGACAGGTTGGGATAGGAATTTTTCCTTTAATTCTTTGAAGGCCTTCTGGCATTTGTCGGTCCATGACCATGGAGTAGTCTTTTTTGTGAGGTCGAGGAGGGGGCGGGTGATGTTTGAGTAATTTGGGATGAACCTCCTGTAGAAGTTGGTGAATCCTAAGAAGGATTGCACATCCTTGACTTTGGCCAGGATGGGCCATTTCTTGATTCCGTTGAGTTTGACAGGATCCATTGCTAGAGTTCCTGGTTTGATGATCATCCCCAGGTATTCTACTTCTTTAGTAGCAAAGTAGCATTTCAATAGTTTCAGGTGAAGGTCCAGTTCCTTCATTCGTTGGAGGACTCTTTTAGTCCTTTCGGTGTGGCTTTCTTCATTAGGGGAGAAGATGAGAAGGTCGTCCATGTAAATAATCAGCCACCTTTCAGTGATCATATCTCTGAAGGAGTTGTTCATGAATCTTTGGAAGGTGGCAGGAGAATTGGTTAACCCAAAGAACATGACAGTGGGTTCAAAGAGTCCTTTGTGGGTGATGAAGGCGGCCTTCCATTGATGTCCATCTTTGATTTGAATGTTGTTGTATCCCCATCAGACGTCAAATTTGGTGAAGACTTTGGCATCTTTTAATTTGTTGACGAGGTCGGAGATCAGGGGAAGGGGATAGGCATCTTTGATTGTGTGTTCGTTGATATAGTAGTAATCTTGGCAGGGTCAGAGCCCTCTATTCTTTTTTTTGACGAAGAAGAATGGTGAGGCTTGGGGGGAATTGGATGGTCGGATTTTTCCAGCAGCAAGGTTCTCATTGAGGAAGTCTTCAGTGGCTTTCCTTTCTTCTGGGTTGAGGGGGTAAACCTTCCCAACTTTAGGTTTGAATGCGTCATCGAGGTTTATTTCATGGTCGTATGACCAGGACAGGGGTACATGGTTGTTGGCTTCCTTGGAGAAAACTTCTTCATATTCTTTGTATTCGTCAGGAAGGATGGTGGTGTCAGTGGGATTGGCTTGCAAGGAGAGTTTGGTAGCTTTGGTTAATTTTCTAACCATTGGGGATCCTAGGGGGTACGCTTTGCATCCATATTTGACGATGCAGTCTACGACATTAATGTTGTATGCCCTTTCACAGAAATGGTAAGGGTCTTCGAAGTTGAGGTATCAACATAAATGGTCTTCTTTGGAATTGT
The DNA here is from genome assembly GCA_038090495.1 of Heimioporus retisporus. NCBI lineage: Eukaryota > Fungi > Basidiomycota > Agaricomycetes > Boletales > Boletaceae > Heimioporus > Heimioporus retisporus. The sequence continues at coordinate 6,257 of JBBPMV010000105.1, read as the reverse complement.
GTTCCATCTGGGTGTGATTCATCGGTTTGTAGGAGTTTCATGGAGTGTAAAGTTCTTTAGTTTGGTCTGTAGAGTTGGGGATGTCGACTTTTCCAGAGTTCCAGTTGATGATGGGGTTGGTGTCTTTCAACCAGGGGTGTCCAAGGATGACGTTCTCCTTTCCACAATGCATTATGTGGAATCGCACCCGATGTATGATATTGTTGAGGCGGATGGGGATTTCAGAGGTGAACTTGATATCCCTGTGTCTGTTTCAGGATTGATCCACGTTGTGTACTGGTATTGGTGTGGAGAGTCGTTCAAGGGGTAGTTTGTTTCTTTTTGTGAAGTGCCAATCGACACAGGATATTGATGCGCTGGAGTCGATGAGTGCTTGAGTGCCAATGTTTGAGGATGCGCACATGATCAAAATGGGAATATAGATAGCATTTCGAATTTTAGAAGTAAATACAGGTGTGCATCTAGTTGGGGAGGGGGTTCGTGTTGGTCGAGTCCTCCACTCTAAAAACCCAATCGTTTCATGGAATGGGGTCCTTCTTCATATGATGGGGTTTCTTCCTCTTCTTCTTCCATTATGGCGAATGCCGTAGTTTGCTGTACTTTCTTTGGGAAGGATTGGCGGGTTCGCGGAGTTTGATTGGGGAATTTAGGGCATTGGTAAGAGGTATGCCCTTTCTGACAGCATTGGAAGCAGAGTCCTTGATCTATGCATCGCTTCCGTTCTTCAGGGGAAAGTCGGTTGATTCTGACTGCATCTACCTCCATAGCATTTGGATCGTGAGATGGGCAATGATGTTGACAACCAAATGTTTGATGGGGGGTGGTGTGGGAAGATCAGTTAAAACGGGCAATGTCATCTGCTTTCTGGAATTGGGAGAAGAAGTGGATGGATTTGTTGTACCATTCCTCGATCTTGGAGGGGATGGTATCCATGGACATGATTCGGCACATGAGGTACACCAGGAGTCCAGCTGAGAAGTAGCTGATGAGAACGTTTTCATTGGTGATCTCAGAGATCTGGACGTTATTGTGGAAGTCAGCAATATATTTGGTGAGTTCGTTCTGAGTGACTCAGGTGGTGGTGCAGTGTGTGGAGAGCCAGGAGATGGCAGTGGCTCGTGTATTGTGCCCATCGCAGAAGTGCTCTTTGAATTTCTTTGAGAAGTCATCCCATGAGAATAGGATGTTTTCTTCTTGGTTTGGTTTGGAGGTGAGGATGGTTTCTCTGTATGTTGTGGCCCATGTGGCAGTGGATCCTTTGGTCATGTACAAGAGTGCAAATGCCACTTTCTTGGCATCACTGTTGTAAACTTCCTTGTTGATCGTCAGGTAGAAGGTGACGGTGGCAGCCCATGCTTTGGCTGTGATTGTGTTCCCATCAAAGGGTTCTGGGGTTCCTAGTCTGAGTTCTGTGGGTCTGGGGTGTGAGGAGGTTTCTTGTTCGGCCATGTTTGGCGTGTTTGGTCTGGTGGATTCAAAGGAGTAGGGGACTTCGGGGAGAGTGCGAAGGGGTGGGACAGGGGTGGCTGTCTGGGTGATATCTGTGGCGGCTTCAAGGAATTCTTCATCGAAGTAGTCTGGTTCTTGAACAGATAGCTGTTTTGAGAGTTGTTGTGACAATTGTTGGTCTAAGGTCTGTGCTTCTGGGATAACAATATCTGTGTCTTCTAGGTGGGCCATTACTGGCGATTGTTCTTGTTCAGACGAATCTGAGTCATCAGGAAAGGTTTCTGCGATGGCTTCTTCCCTGAAGCGGTTGTCTGGAACTCGAAGGTTCCCTGGGGGTCTAGGGTTTCTGGGGTGTTGGTGTGAAATGGTGGGAGACTACAGTGATGGTAGCTCACTAGAAGAATGTTATGGTCATCCTTTGGTTCACATACTCTTAACTCTTCTTCTTTCTCATCCGCCTTTTTACTTTGCTAGAGTGCCTCATGCACATCTTTACGATAGGTTTATTCTTTTGATGCTGCGCATCCTTACTCATTTCCGCTTACCTGACACTGATGCGTCCTTATTCTTTCACCTTCCAAGACATTCTACGCTTATGCGTCGCTGAGTATATAGTCCACTTGTTTACAACAATGTACTCTATTCTCAATCTGCGCAATCTAGCGTACTCTTGAGTCATCTCTCAGTCTCTCAGTCCCTCAGTCCCTAGTCCGCCTCTTTGGCGTGGTCCTTCGTCCCTTCGTCCCTTCGAGCTGAGTTGTACCTCTTCGTGAGTGTCCTGCTCGTTGGTAAGTCTTTCGACATAGTCTCAATCCACTCGAGGTATGCCCTGCGTAACAAAGAAAGCAATTCCTTTTGTTACACTTGGCCTGGGTAGGGACAAGCGAAGACTTGGTAGGTTCACCTGCACAAGTCAAAGGACTGAGGGACAAGGGGTTCGGCCTAGATAAGCTAGCCGAGGGGAGTTATGAAAGGCTGACGTAGTCAGGGACAAGCCGAGGAGTCTTGGGGTTATGGTCGGAGGTGAAGGTTTCAAGAGTTCAGGGTCGGGTAGTTAGACTACCAGAGTTTCGAGGAATCTCATAATAGAGACGATCAAGGGGTTCCTCTTTCTCTAGGATACCCAGGGTGAAGGACAAGGAGTAAGGGGCACGATTCCCTTAGGATGAGGAGTGGAGGCGAGACGAGTGAAGGTGAAAACCCAAGTAGGAATTGCTTAGAGATAAAGTACATGGCAGCTGGGTATATATACTACTGAGGCAGCCCGAAGGCTCTGTCTAGAGGAGTTATCCAGAGTAGTGGTAGGATAGCCTTAAGGCTATGGTTTCTAAGTATAATGCGCAGTGAGCTGTGATCAGTGAAGCTGTCCATGATGAAGGGAAAGTAAAGTATAAATAGCACGAGGCAGCGTGAGTGGAAATGCATAGGAAATCCAAGAAAAGAATGATCGGGCTTGACTGACCATGTGGGAGAGTCGTGATTTGGGAGAGGAAGTGAGTCCATACTGTCCGGGAAGAAAGGAGAAATCAAAGGAGGAAGAAGAAAAAGAATAGGGGTCCATATGAATTGTAACAATCAGCATGATAGACCAGCTTGAGAAAGTGAAGCAACACTCAGCACCACTGTAAGTCTGATATTGCAACTATCATGCATCTTACTGAAACCATACTCTTTCTTTGGGATTGCCCTGATTATATTAGACAGCAAAGTGACAATGTTTCTAACACTGGAGGCATAAAGAACTGGGCCAAAAATATCAAGTTCAATGGCATTAAGCCCCTGCATCTTTGAGTCAACACTCTTTGGTTCCTGCCACTCATCACACAAAATCCATGTCTAGTGGTATATGCTCTGGAATCCAGGCCCACAGACAACACCACCAATAACTACATACATACTTCTTAACCTCAGCAAGTGATGCTTTTAGTTCTGTACCTCTGAATGGTGGGCCATATATGCAAGGTAATGACAAAACTGAATATGCAGCAATAAAGAACACCTTCCACCAGACCAAAATAAGATCTCCATTTGTCTTTACATATCCAATTCTAATGCTATAATAAAGTATAGTTTGAGAAGTCATCAGTGGATTCAAGCCTGGTGAATGGGTCACCCCCCCTCCTATTATCCTACCAACTCATAAGAGACATGTCAAGAAATGAAGATGCTTGAGTGAGGGAAATAGCAATGAATCAAGTCTACCCCCAAGCAAATGATCTTGGGTCCATCACCATTCAGAGAGTGATGTTGGTAACAAGTACCACATTGACAATCTCCCTCCTGGTGTTGTGCTCCACAACATGTGGAGGTGGGTCTTCATTTCAACACTCACTCATTTTGCAGGGGATTACAGTGACCCTTGGTCTATCTCCTAGGACAAATCAATTCCTGTTTGCAAGAAATATGGGATGGTATCTATGTTACAGGAATGACTAGGAATATCAAACACATAATTACCACATTTGATGCTGTCTATCACCTTGTATGTATTATTCCTATATCAAGGTATTGCTTTGAACTGACAAATTGGTAGGCTTGACAAGCACTTAGCACATGGCACAATAGATTTGCTACAGCTACCCTCTCTGTCATCACAGCATTTTTCACCAATGATGAGGATCACAATGATGCTAAGAATCACATTTTGTTTTTTACCTCAATGCTCCTCAAGAGTCACTTTCTTTTTGATAACAATGGAGGGGATAATCCTAAGATGAGTTACCAGCATTGCACCATGATATGTACATGGACCACATCTGTTCTAAAAGGCAATCAATATGAATCAATGACATGATTTGGAGTCCAACAATAAGATATTATCTTGAAACAATCAAGAATATACCTGATGAAGGTTTTGCTGACATAGTTTGAGAGGCCCACAACTATGTAAAGAAAACTTCTGCCACCACCACCATGGATCTCTCTGATGATGACAGCAAGTTTGAGAATATTGCAGACTTCCATTAAAAAATGATATAAACAAGTTCTTGACCTGTAATTCTTTATCCCTATTGTTACATCTTAGCTATCATTTAATATTGTTCTTGCAAATACATGATATGTTCAAGTTACCTGTGTTGCTCATGCTCCTCACTTGCCACCTGTTTGTAGTAATCAATCTATATCATGCAATATTGCACCATATGATTAATTAGATTGTTTTGATATTACTTGAGCTAATGAACTAATGGACTTATGTGGCTAAGGATATGTCAGGTTACACATATGAGCATCCATAAGCCAATTAGACACTTAGATGACATGAAAGTCCCATCTAAAGGGCTATTTTAGTTTTTCATTGATATCCTGGCTAAGTAAACCATCATTAGTCATCATAAGTGTGTGTCAGGCTCCAATCCAACAACCAAGGGCAGAGATGAGACAGGACCAGAATGGGTACCAGTGAGGTCTTGAATCAGTCTGGTATGCAACAAACTCAAGTGAAGAGCTCTTAATATACAAAAATCCAAGTTGATATCAAGACTGGAGACTAGCTACAGTGTCATACCAACTATATATACTAAGTCTAAAGTATACATGAACCAAGCAGTGACTGTTCAACCCTATAACAAACCCTATACCCAAATGCTGCATACAATGCATTAACCATGTTGCAAAAGCACCAAAACCACAAGAACAACAATGATCTGTCTAACAGTAGAGCAGGAAACAGTTAGCAGCTGTAATCAAATAACAAGAAGCCACATATCAAAAAATCCAGATTGGCAATCTAAAACATAAAAGGCTAAACAAGAACAGAAATGAAACACATACTGCATTCCACAAGAGATCAAATCAAAAAACAAGCATAAAAAGAAATCAAAATCTTCTAAATAAAGGAATGAAGCAGAGGTACAAGGCAAGGAATGAAGAATTCCTGACAAGTGTGCTGAGTTTGATTTAGCATGAAATAAGTCCAAAAAATACTTTTGTCTTTTTTCTAATGCACAAAACTGAATATATAACTCTTCATGTATTGTAGTACTCTTTACATATGTATAGTAAGTAGTTTACAATGTAGTTTTTTTAGTCTTGTTATTGATTGAATTTTTATGCATCACATCTCCTCTAGTCACATATTCAATAGATACAAGACTTTGCCCATGTTCATTCAAATCTCTGTTGTTTTGTTTGGTCAATTCTTAACAGCTATGAACTATTGAAGCTCCTGACCACTGGCTTAACATCAATATCAGAAATATCATGCTCTCTAAAAAGGTCAAGAATCTTGTTTGAAGAATAAAATATAGTCTTTTCAAAAAGAATATCTGGTAAAAATCTTACTCAAATGGTAATGGATGCAATAACAACCAAGCAGTTCTGATCTTAACATCATTAACATTCTTGTTGGCATTCTCATCATCCTCAATGTTTTCATCATCTCCATCATTCTTGAGGTACTTGTTATTATTTTATTTCTCAATCCAACTAAAATAGACAAGATCCACAGATGAGTGTTGAATATTTGGCTGGTCAAAAAGTTGAACAATCTTGAAATGTTCAGTTTGCAAATTATTGTACTTCAACAAAATCATGTGCTTTAGAATATGTATATAATAACCCATAGGTCATCCATGCCAAGTTTGCCATGGTTGTAGACTTGCTGTAGTTGTATTACAATAGATAAGGTTCTTGCCATGGTCCTAAAGATGATGTGAAAGTGTTCTAGGATGTTCAGTAAATCAATTTAGGATCTTAACATATGGATCACTGAATATCAAAGTAATACAAATAAATCTTAAGCTTGAAGATATTATAATAAGAGGCTTGGATAGAAAAGATAGAGTCTTCTGTTGAAACAGTTGATT
>JBBPMV010000104.1:0-32311 GCA_038090495.1 Heimioporus retisporus | reverse complement strand
GGCAGAGGATGAGAAGCAATTATTATTAAGCTTAACTCATACTACCAGATATTCTACTGAGTGTGAAATATCTGGCTTAGCTAATACTTGGCTGAATGTAGCTTGGTAAATGTAGCATCTCCAACACATACAATATGTCTATTGCACACCTTGTTATCTTTGTTATCTTTTCTTCCTTTCCTTTCAAATATTCTTTACTTAGTCATAAATGTTCCATAACCTTCTACAACTGTCCATTATACAATATATAAGCCTAGATACTTTATCCCCTGTACTCTAGCTTAGTCCTGGTCAATTCCACCTTGTTTTCTTTGCTCCCCTCATCATAACTTGCTGCTACCTCTTTGGTAGGCAGACTTACCTTCAAACCACCTGCTATATGTCCTAGCAGGCAGAACCCTTGACCCTGTGTGGCAAGTCCTTTGTCCTTACTTTGAAGATCCTGCATTTAGTTCTTTGAGCCTATGCTCATTCCTACTTAGACCAAGCATAACAAAAGGACTAAGCTATCTTTTAGAACTATCATCACTACAAATCCTTCACCATTCCTCCCAGGACCCCCTCTGCTCTAGAAAGAGCCCTATTGCATATGCATAGGCTCACCACCACAGAACTCCCTTCAGATTCTTCAGATTCTTCACCTTCTCCCACTGAACCTTCAAACGAGGACTCAGACACCAATCTCCCTGACCCAGTAGAGCAGAAGGAAGACACTGAACTTGCCCACCACCTCTTCTTAGTACTTAATATCCCTAGGAATCCCATGGTGTTACAATTCACCCCTATTCTTTTTCCTTTGTTATTTGTGCCTGTTATCATCAGCCTAACCTGATGCTTCTACTTCAATAGAGTGCTCTAGAACCCACAATGCATTCATTGCACACCCTTATCTTTGTTATCTTTGTTTCTCTTTCCTTTCGAACTTTCTTCGCTTAGTCATAGTTGTTCCATGACCTTCTATGACTTTCCACTGTGCAGTATATAAGCCTAGGTACTTTGTCTCTTGTACTCCAGCTTAGTCCTGCTCAATTCTCCCTTGTTCCCTTTTGCTCCCCTCATCGTAACTCACTGCTACCACTTCGGTAGGCAGACTTACCTTCAAACCACCTACTATATGTCCTAGTAGGCAGAACCCTTGACCCTGAGTGGCAAGTCCTTCGTCTTTACCTTGAACCCTTGACCATGTGTTCTAGTTCTTTGAGTCTACACTCGTTCCTACCTGGACCAAGCATAACAGGTGCAGGCAGTGTAGCAACTGATGTTCATACTGCAGATATGGTCATGATCCATGTGCTTGCTGCTCCACAGTCTGTAGCTGTACCTAAGACAAAGAAGCACCACCTTGTGAGCCTCTTTGTTGACCTGAGCCAGCCTCCAATCAAGAAGACTCAGTACATTTGATTGGATTCTTTCTGCTTAGATTGCGTTATTTACCCTTTAAAATCTTCTTGTTACAATTTGCCCCTATTCTTTTCTCTTTGTCATTCTTACTTGTCATCATCGGCCTTACCCGATGTTCTTATTTTGATAGAGTGCTCTAGAACATACAACATGTTCATTGCACACCCTTATCTTGTTATCTTTTCTTCTTCTTTCCTTTCGAACATTCTTCGCTTAGTCATAGTCCTTCCATGACCTTCTATGACTTTCCACTGTGCAGTATATAAGCTCTAGTACTTCGTCCCCTGTACCCTAGCTTAGTTCTGCTCAATCTTACCTCGTTCCCCTTCGTCCCCCCATCGTAACTCGCTGCTACCTCTTCGGTAGGCAGACTTACACTCGAACCACCTGCTATACGTCCTAGCAGGCAGAACCCTTGACCCTATCAGGCAAGTACCTCGTTGTCACCTAGAACCCTTGACCCTGTGTTCTAGTTCTTTGAGCCTATGCTTGTTCCTACCTGGACCAAGCGTAACAAAAGAACTAAGCTCCTCATTCTAGGACTATCATCATTATAGATCCTTCACCATTCCTCCCAGGACCTCCTCCCACAGAGAACGAGCCCTGCGCGGCACGCACAGGCTCACCACAGTAGAACTCCCCTCCGAATCTCCATCCCCTTCGTCCTCACCCTCTGAACAATCCCACCTAGACCCTGATACCACTCTTCCCACTGCCGCTGAGCAACAGGAAGACATTGACCTTGCCCACCGACTCTCCTCAGCACTCCAAATCCCCAGAAGTCCCACGCCACCCTCCCCCACCCCAACTACTTCTCACCCCCCTCTATTTCCCTTCCAAGCGCCTCACCCTACCTCCGCCCCTCCCCCTCTTGTCCATACCTTCACCTCTACCTTCCCCCTCCCACCTTTCGCACCTCCCCCTACAATGTCCACCCTCTCGAAACCAGTCGAGCTTCGCATCGGCTCTCCTGACACCTTTGATGGCGATTATACCAAGGCTACCATCTGGCTGGATTCTGTCCAAACCTACCTCCTCATCAATGAAGAGGTCTACAACACCGAGGCGAAGAAAATCGCCTTCGCCCTCTCTTACATGAAGTCCGGAGCTGCCCTTACCTGGGCTTCCTCTTTCTGCAAAGCAGCCCTCGCCCTTGACAACACTGGGAAGCCAGTAGGCTTTGGGAAGTTCTCCGACTTCCTCTCTTCCTTTAGAACCACCTTCAAACACCATGACACCAGAGCCCTAGCCATCACTTGGCTTTCCACTCAACGGATGTCTGGCAATGCCGGAATCCCAGAACTTACTTCACTTATTTCGGAGTTTCGCAACAAGGTCCAGATCAGCGAGATTGTGGACGAGAACGTCCTCATTGGATATTTTTCCACAGCCCTTCCCGTCCAACTCATGCATCGTATCATGTCCATGGACACTATTCCCACCAGGATCGACAAATGGTACTCCAAGGCTGTTCACTTCCTCACCCAATGGGGAAAAGCCGAAGATATCGCCAAAAGGAACAAGTCTGGTTCCTCCACCTACCATTCGTTTGCCTCCTCCTCCTGCCCCTCGAAAGACCCTGACGCCATGGACGTTGACGCCATCAAACTTGGCAAACTCACCCCCGAAGAATGTTGCTGATGCATCGCAGAAGGATGTTGCTTCCATTGCAGAAAGCCCGGCCATCTCTCCAACGAATGCCCTGGCTCCAACAACCCTAGGCCAAAGAAGACTTCGGAGAAAAAGGTTAGGAAGGTTGAAGAAGTTCCCCAACTAAGAGAAGTTGAGGACGATGACGATGAAGAAACCGTGGCTCGAATTTCTTTCGCCATTCCTGGCGAGGATTTTTAGATGGAGGGCGTACCCCAACGCAATGACCCTCCTTTTCTTGTGCATCTGTACTTGTATCGTTGATAACCAAACAGTCTATGCAAATCCCTGTTCACATCGTCAAACCTTCGCACCTGAAAGCCGTTGGTACTCGTGCTCTGATTGATTCAGGAGCACAAATCTCATGCATCGACTGGGACTTTGTCCAAAAACACAAACTCCCAAAAACCAAACTCGCCACCCCCATCACTGTCAACAACGTCGACCAATCCACTAACAAGAATGGTCAAATCCGCTTCACCACCTCCCTCTTTGTCCACATTGGATCTGTGGCCCACCAGGTCACCTTCTATATCCTCAATTGTGGAAAAGAGAACATCATCCTTGGACTCCCTTGGCTTAAGGAAGTCAACCCCACCATCAACTGGACTACTCGCGAGTTGTCTATTCCCCTAGAATCTGATCAATCCGATCGCTTCTATTAGAAACACACTTGACCCCCTCCTCCAACACCTACCACCCCCACTCCCCGACCACCCCGCCACGTCAATGTTGACACTGTCTGGGATGGTCGCCTCTTCGACTACATGCAAAAGGAAACCCAACAGCAACACCTCCTTCGAAACCACGACGTCCGAGTCATCCAGCGGATCATCTGATGTGGCTCTTGTTTTGTTCCAAATGCCACCATTGCCAAACTCACCACTGCCACTGAGCTAGCTATGGCTGCTGAGAAGGCGAAACCCAAGCCTGTTCTTCCACAAGAATATGCCGACTTCGCTTCTGTCTTCTCGAAGGAAGCAACCGACCATGTACCCCCCAGCCGACCCTATGATCACGAGATTAACCTCGATGAATCCTTCACCCTGAAAATCGGCAAGCTCTACCCCCTCTCTCCCGACAAAAAGGCTGCTACTGAAGCCTTTCTCGATGAAAACCTAGCAGCTGGAAAGATCCGCCCATCGAACTCTCCCCAAGCTGCTCCCTTCTTCTTCATCAAAAAGAAGGATGGAGGCCTCCGCCCTTGCCAGGACTACCGATACGTCAATGAACATACTGTTCGAGACGCTTACCCCCTCCCCCTCATCTCCGACCTCGTCGACAAACTCAAAGGAGCTAAAGTCTTCACCAAGTTTGATGTCCGCTGGGGTTACAACAATGTTCACATCAAAGATGTGTTGAGATGGTAGCCACCACTTGAACAAAGTAAACCAAGCTGGGGCTAGAGCTTGGTAGCAGCACAGCATAGATGCAGAGGAAATACTTCGTAGAACTACTCACGAAGTGTTATACAAGAGGGCTACGATGGACCGGCAGAGGTCTCTGCTATTGAGCAGGTACAAGCAACAATAGAGTAAGGGGAATGGGTAGTATTGCCCTTCAGATGTCGCGAGTGTGTGAGGCTCGTGAGGGAACTCTCTGAAGGTTGGTTGGGCTTAAGGCCCACCTTATATACATGCTAGGTTGTATGTACGTGTTTACTACAGTAAACAGATTACTAAGGTATTCCAGTACATTCCATGATATTCTATCGTATTCCAACCAATAGCATAAGTATCTCTATTTCAAATATGACAGTGTCAGTATAATGTAAGCATGATGAGTAAGCTTCTGGAAGGTTCTACAGTGTTCCACTGTGTTCCATAAGCTTCCATGTTGTTCCGTGAATACCCGAAGGGTTCCGTGATATTCCATAACATTCCGGTATGTTCCGTACAGGTATTAGAACATTCTCTGACATTCTACGAAGGTCAGGTGACATTGAGTCATGTGAGCAAGTCACATTCTTCTTATGTTCAAGACTGAAGTCAGGTGATCATGTTTACAGTGATTCCAGACGTTGATTACTCAATCATCATGTGATCATATATCATGTAATCATGCTATATTCTCAACACTTCTCCTCACTGGAAATATTGGAAATGGGGATACCTTTGTATTACCGATAGTGTGTATGGATGGTAGGTAACATCCATGTTTGATCTCAATGATTAAACGTCATTGGTTCAATCTGAGTAAGCGTTAAGCTTGTAATCGTGTCTTTTGTGGAAGATTAGTTTTCATGTCATGAACATGGATAGATGACAGCGATTTCTTTGAAGTGATTCTGTATCTTGCTGAGATGAGCAACAGAGAGTCAAGTTCATTTCTGCAATGAATCTGAGATCAGATTGAATCTGCAATCGGTATACTTTCTTGATGTAAATGTGATCATCAAGGTAATCCTTCTGATCTAAATCTGAGATCAGATTAGCTTCCAATTTTCCAAGTGTAGGAAAGTTAATGTGCGAGATCTGCATATAAACTGTCCTTTGAATAGGTAAGTCTCTCTGAACATAGTCAGAGGTTGTTCTTCAGATTTGATGCTAGAACTTTGTAGCAGTGGCTAACTTAGCTCAAGGTTGCAAATTGAAGAGTAATGTTCTCATGTAGCAAAGCTATATGGTAGAGTTTCATCTTGTTGCTAATGCAGATAAGAATGAAATGATTCTCTTGTGGCTAGTGTCGACAAGGATGGGTTGATTCTCTTGTAGTAAGGACTATCAAGGATGAGGTGCAGTGTGAAGACGACTGCATATTAGTTTACAGACTTGTTTCGGTCTTCCTAGTTTATAGACAATTGCGGTCTATCTAGTTTATAGACAATTGCGGTCTACCTAGTTTATAGACAATTGTGGTCTACTTAGTTTATAGACAATTGCGGTCTAAACCCGATGAACAACTAGTTCATGGCCCAGAACAATTATATGTGATTGCTTCTCTTTGGTGTGAAGGTGATTTTATTGTTCTCTCGCCATTTAGATAGTAAGGCAGTTGAGACTTATGAGCTCTGATGTGTTTGATGCAGAGGTCATGGATTGCCGAAGGCATTAACTCAAGCCATTATGAGGCGAGTGAAGTCTCTTCATATTTCTATTCTGAAAATCTGAGTAAAGCTTCTCCTGCTTTTAACTCGTATTAAAACCGAGTTTTTTGACCTTTTTTTGTGGATGATGTGCAAGTAGCATAAAGGTCAAGTTCTGTAGATCATTATAGATGATGTGATCAATGATCAAGTTTAGATCTGATTTCTCAGGATGATGAGATCTGAACTGAATCTCAAGTGTGTTGTGCACGCAGTTGTCCTGGTAGGATGATCATGAGATCGATCAAGATCTTTGTATGGATTTCTTCTTTGATTGTTAGTCTAGAATAAGTCTCGATTTGCATCAGTTGAAGATTGTAATCTCAGCATGAGCTGGTTCTAGAGCAATATTTTGATGACTGATTTATCACGAGTGAAAGACAACTATTGTGATGGAAGTGGATTGGAATCTCAGATTTGAATCTGGTTGGTCATTTGTTATGACTCCTCCTGAATGGATACGTTCTTCTCGCTTTGTAGTTCTCTTGAATTAGTTGTTGGAGGTATATCTCCTATATGTTTGTTAGATTTGAGGATGAATAAGGTTTAGCATGATTTGAGCATAGGTAAGGCATAATTCTCGCAGTGAATAGTTGCGGTGTGTTTGGCATAGTTCTCACATATGTTGTGGAGCATAATTCTCTCAATTGAGCTTAAGGAAAGCGAGTGTAATCTGAGAGAATGTAATTTCCATTAAGAGGTTTGGTTTAGAAGAAGATTGAATCAATAGATCATTAAGATCTGAAGATCTGAGAAGATCTTGGTTGATTTGTCTCAATATGATCATCAGTTTGACAAATTATGTCATTTCTCTGATGTAATCAGGCGTAAGAACTTGTAGATTGGTTTGACTAGAAAAGTGGTTGATCCTAAGAGGGATAACCAGTAGGTCTTGATTTTCGATGTGAATAGGGGCTTGTTCATCTTTCTGTTGAATGTGACATATGAAGAGGTTCTCATGGATGTACCATATCATGAATGATAACGATGCGATTAGTTTCGTCTCTTTAAGTGAAGGTAATGGTTGACTCAAGGATATCTGTTTGTAGGGTTTCGCTGATCAAGCGAGCTGTTTCCAGATGGTTTGATGATAATCTCTCTGTGTCAGTAAGAGGGAATTTAAGGTTTATGGCATAGATCTGATCTAGATACCTCCCAGATAGAGAAACACATGTAACCCAGTTAATCCTCCTCGTTTCGAAAGAACAGAGGTGTGGCTGATGAGATCAAGCCAGAAAAGGAAAGGATTTGCAAGATCTGATCCGAAAACCAGATAGGAAAGCGTGTAAGATTGATCAATAGATCGAAAGAACAGATCCGGATTAGAGTTTGTGTATGGGTAAATGACTGGTAGTGGCAAGTGAAAGCCAGAGGGAGTGAGACGCGGCTGTCCTAGTGAAAGGAATAAGCGGCCAATAGTCATGCATCCCAGTTTATCCTTTTCATCTGGGATAAGAACCAGTGTCTTATTGAAGACTGTTACCCAAGTAGAATGTTTTGTTATCGCAAAGTTGTGATCCAATGTGAGTGGGTTTTCCAGAGATTAATTCTTCAAAGAAGGTGTGATCCGTATTGTTGAAATGAGCGTCGGAAAATGAGCAACAGTAGGTCGAGGTCATTTGATGATGACGAGGTCATAAGACTAGATCGGTAACTGATGAGCGTCTGTTAAATGAGCGACAGCGGGTCGAGGTCATTTATGATGACGAAGTCATAAGCATCCTTCTTTGTCACAAATGCAATTATCCATTTGTAAAGCGTACTTCTCATAGTAGTGATGCATGGAGATATCAAAACATGCAATTAAGCAGTCGATTTGTGCAAGATCTATGGTTTGATCAGAGATGTAATTGTTGATGCAGTTAAGCAGACGATGTTATCAATCTGAATAAGCTGATTTAGGTCTTTATGAAGCTAAGGCTTTTGTATAGATCATCAAGGAGAGTTCAATCCTTGAGGTATAAGACCATGTTCTAGTGTGCATACGTTGATGTACAAAATCATCCAAGAACATTTGATAAGATTGTATCTCAGATTTGTTGAATCTGGTATTGTTGCATTTTGTAATGCTCGATCTGTTTATCAATAATTCAGCAAGTACGCATCGCATATTTGTTGGTGTGAAGCCTATTTAAGCGCTAGGCTAAGCGCTGATAAAGTTCCTGTTATCTCTTTGTTTAATGTCAAAGGTATAAGTGCTGGATTCTCTTTGCTGAATAGCAAAGGTTAATGGTGCAAGTTATTGGTTTCTCTTCATCGTATGTTTCTCATAGTGTTACTATGGTTGTTCTCTCAAGTTTGAGACTTGGTTAAATGACCCTGATAAGAATGTAAAGTCCTATCCAATATCTTATAATAAGATTTGTAGGTTTTTAATTCCTAAGGGCAATACGATGGAGGTGAAGCATTTGATTGGAGAATAAAATCTATCCAATATTTATTTTATGATTGTTCTCTCTTTCTTTTCTAATTCCTATTTTGTTATGTCTAATCTCTCATCTTTTTACAGATGGTATTGTGTCAACTATCTCGATTTTGTTACTCCTCCTGAGTAGGAAGAATCGGAGATGGGGTCGGTTATGACACGTGAGGTTATAGGAATAATTCTCGGATTATCCAATCCGGTAGCATTCATCTTAAAGTAGACGTGCTTGCGCCATCTGATTGCTCAGAATAAGTTTGTGTGCATTTGGAAAGAAAGATAAAGTTTGAATATCATACCCATATCGATCTCGATACTTTCGCCAGTTTGCCAAGCATCCCAATTGGTCCCTTCTGTGACTGTAATGTACATGTCACGATCTTCAGGAGCAATGGAATTTGACCAGTAACACGCTGAAGCTATTACATGGTGTGTCTCGAAAAGTTCATCGAACCAGTATCAGCTTGGCTCATAGGTGTTCTCAGAGTCTATTTCGTGAAGCTCCAGTTCTATATCCATGTGTTGTTAGTCTCATTGTGGTTAACGGTACAAGATGGGATGTCACCGATCGTATTGATGATTGCTTGTTTGTCTTGTTCCATTTCCTTGGAACGGTTTTGCTTTTGTTGTTGTCTCATGGTTAGACCAAGTCTAGAGCCATGGTGAGCAATCTCTGATTGGACCTGTCTGATGAAAAGATCAACAGACGAATCTGAGACTATCAATTTATCAACAATATTGCGAAAAACAAAGTAATCAGAAGTTAACAATGTGGCAAGATTAATTGCCAAAGAAACGTCAGATGTAATCTGATCTTTCTGATTAAAAAGGGAATAAATGCAGTAAATATCCACATATGAGAGATCATGGATATAAATATGGCTGAACAAGCCATCATAGGCAAAAAGTAGAGAAAGACGTTGCCAAAGTCCCATAGCCAAAGAAGTGTGGTCCGCATTATAAGTGAAAGAAACAATGTGTAACAAAGTGTCACCAATCGTCTGGGAAATGATCCCGACAATCCTTCTATCGATGGTTTCCCAAATGGTCTTATCAGTCACATTTCGGTTAGCGGTGACTGTGCCATTATAAGTGAGAGAACCTTCAATCCAGTCCCAAACAAGAAGGGAGTGGAGGATCGTTTGAATGCTTAAGGACCAGGTGGCGTAATTTGAGTGTCCAATGAGGACAGGGAGTTGGGCAAGTCGGGTGTTGTCAAAGTTGACAAGTGTAGATATGACGTCATTGAAAGACATTGTAAATGCTTTGGGAATAATCTGTGAGATGAGATTCATCAACAGATATTCGTTAAGGGTAAACCAATAATGATTCAATAAAGAAGGAGCACCGAAACTTCAAAAGAAGTTTGTGGAGATGAAGATCTCCTTTTGTCACCGAAGTCTAGATCAAAAGATCGTAGACAAGATCCAGATGGATCGTGATAGATCCAGTATATCCCGTTTTGTGGCTTTAAGCTGCGAAGCTAGCTGTAGCCTTTTGAGTCTTTCATTCCCAGTAGAGTTCTTCGTAAATGGTTCGCCTTTTGACTTGGTAAAGAGCCAAGTAGGAGGAAGAAAAGCGTAAAGCTTTGAGTGGCAAGAACTGTAATGTGCATGAAGAATGGGAAGTGGATGGCAAAGTTGATGATGTTGACTAGAGTTCCTTTAAGTAGTGCCAAGTCTCAATCTTTGGTAGGATCGGTAGAGTTTGGGTCTCAGTCTAAGATCGGTAGTGGCAGACTATAAAACTTCGAATTTCTAGAATGAAATCAGTAAAGGAAAAACTTCTAAGTCAAAAAGAAATGGATCGCCAATCCAAGTATGAAAGAAAAGTGTTAGTCCGATATGAAGTCCAAAGGTGTATCCTCTATGGTAGATGTCCGAATAAGTCTGACTAAGTCCGAATAGGTCAACTAGGAGTGTAGGACAGAAGCGAAGGAGTGGGGTAAGGTAAGGTAAAGTAGGGTCTTGGCTAATCTATTCTAGCCGGAGTTGCTTGCGCTTTTGCTCGCCTTCTTCAGCGGCTTTTCGCTTTGGTCGTTCATAGCGACCTGCAAGTGTGTCATAGACCACTTTCTCGCAGTCTGGACCATTAGCGTGTCCCTTAAGGACAGCATCATGAAGCGCTAGTACCTTTACCTTTATCCTGCCAATGGGTGTGTGGTCAGGATACTCGTAAAACTTCCTTCTAGCTTCTATGTCCGTAATCTGATTCCAAACCTGAATGTCCATACCTTTCCATCGGTGATAACCGATGTCTCCACTTCTAAACTCCATGTATCGTGCCCATAAGAACTCGTGGTGGCGCTGATTAGGGTAAGTGGATTTTACCAGCACGAAGTTCTCGTATTTGCTCGGCAGAAAGAGATCGCGCCGGAAGATTTTGAATCCTTGACCATGTACCATGTAGTTCTTCCTCAACTTATCGTAGCTAGATAATTCAAAGGCCCAGCCAGCAGCTTCGTAAATCGAGCTGAGGGTCTCATCTAGGCAGAACAAGCCATTGATGGGTAAGTCAAATCCAGATTCAATCGGAGGAATCTGGTGAGGAATGACTACTCGGGGCGACGAAGAGATTAGCTCGGCTATTGTTTGATGAGGTAAGCTGGGGTATTCATATGTCCCTTGGTAAAGTGGGTACCAAGGTTCCATGGGCAGGTGAATGGATTGGTGAGGCACTATCTCAACTAGGCAAGTTTCGTGTGGTAGAGTCGAGAGGTGGCGAAGTGGTCGGGCGTGGAAGTACGTCACACAGCGGTATTGTGGTAGGACTGAGGGTGGAAGGGAGTTGTCCATGACACTCGCTGAGGGCGGTGCATCGAAGTCATAAAGGACTTTCCAGTCGACGGCTAGAAAGCCATTGGATTCGGCATCGGGCTTCTCTGCTGAGCTCTGAGCCATCCAAATTCGAAGAGCCAAGTTGATTAGGTGATCATCTTCAATTGATCGACCTAGGCGTTGGAGCAGCTCCTCCTGGTATCGGACCATGCCTTGCTCCAGTGGTAGCAGGGTCCTGAGGGTCGATTGCACTGCTGGGTGCAGCAGCAGACACCAAGTGTCCGGGCGGAAACCTCTGTTGTCAGTGAGGTTTGACCGGTATTTCCAAATGGTCTTCTTCTGCGATTTGAGGGCGCTCTGCAGAAGTCCCGTGTTCTCCCAGCCAGTTGGCTCCAGTCAGATCTGCTGACGATCCAGCATGGTGATCTCGGGTAAGGAGCCGGAGGGTGGCATGGTTGGTGGCGAGGAGACGTCGGTGGAGAGCATTGGTGATGGGAGTGCCAGAGGAGAGGGGTCGGCTTCGAAAAGGAGTGCCAAAGGTTGGCGAGGATGGTGAGGGATGGGAGCCGCCAGATCCGGTAGGGAGACGAGCTCGACCTGAGCCAGTGATGCTGGGTTGGCAATGTGGGTGACTTGGTTGTACAGAGCAGAGAGGATCGGGGAGAGAGACATGTCGATCGGTTGGTAGAAGCTGAGGTGTTGGTGGAGCAGGTGGTAGAGATGAGTTTGGAGGGGGTGATGACCCGTGTAGAACTGTAGATAAAGGATTCGGAGGGGGTGATGACTGGTGTAACTCCGATCCTAAAGTATCTAAATTCCTGCTTAAAGCTTCTCTTGCTCACTCGAGAGCTGTGGCAAGGAGAGCATAAGGACTGGGTCCTTGCTCCTGATCAACTAAAGTTTGACTTACTGTGTCTGACGATGAGGGTGCTCGTTCAACTAGAGGTGAACGGTAGTCAAAGGATACTATTTCGCGTTTGTCAGCAGAGTCAGTGACTCTTATATAATCTCTCTCACCATGATGGTGGACTTCTCCTCATTCAATCCTGCCTCTACAGATAGGGCAAGGGATGTGGTGAGGGATACCTGGAGCGACAAGTCGTGAGTCGACAGGTCTAGGGATAGTGTCTCTCCTTCTAGGAGGAGTTCTCACCGGTGTAGGTCTCAAGGGTGCTGAAGCAGCAGGCCTTGGGGGGATATATGGTGGTGGATCTTCCCTCGGTTCGTACCGAGGTAGTGGTGACGGTGCACGTGGAACTGGTGCAATGAGCACTGGGTTCTGGTCACTTACATTGTGATCTGAGTATGATAAGTTCAGTACTCAATCATGATATCGTAGTGATAAGTGGAACTGAGAACCAACAAGTGCCATGGTAAGAGTATCATAGGCAAGACCGTAAAGGTCTGGAATGCGAATGATACATAAGCGATTGTCATCAAGGACAAGATCGCCTGTCTGGAGTGCCTGAAAAATCAAAGGCATACACTCGCAGACGTAATGGATAAGAGCAGTCCATACTCTTGTATCAGGGCTGATAGACGGATGAGTCGTGGCCATGACACGTCCGTACAACAGTACCAATTTCCTATTTACTGCAAGGTTAAAAGGTAGAATAAAATCTCCACTAGCAAAGGGCTAAGCGGGGCTCATAACCTGTCGAGATGGTAGCCACCACTCAAACAAAGTAAACCAAGCTGGGGCTAGAGCTTGGTAGCAGCACAGCGTAGATGCAGAGGAAATACTTCGTAGAACTACTCACGAAGTGTTATACAAGAGGGCTATGATGGACCGGCAGAGGTCTCTGCTATTGAGCAGGTACAAGCGGCAATAGAGTAAGGGGAATGGGTAGTATTGCCCTTCAGATGTTGCGAGTGTGTGAGGCTCGTGAGGGAACTCTCTGAAGGTTGGTTGGGCTTAAGGCCCACCTTATATATGTACATGCTAGGTTGTATGTACGTGTTTACTACAGTAAACGGATTACTAAGGTATTCCAGTACATTCCACGATATTCTATCGTATTCCAACCAATAGCATAAGTATCTCTATTTCAAATATGACGGTGTCAGTATAATGTAAGCATGATGAGTAAGCTTCTGGAAGGTTCTACAGTGTTCCACTGTGTTCCATAAGCTTCCATGTTGTTCCGTGAATACCCGAAGGGTTCCGTGATATTCCGTAACATTCCGGTATGTTCCGTACAGGTACTAGAACATTCTCTGACATTCTACGAAGGTCAGGTGACATTGAGTCATGTGAGCAAGTCACATTCTTCTTACGTTCAAGACTGAAGTCAGGTGATCATGTTTACAGTGATTCCAGACGTTGATTACTCAATCGTCATGTGATCATATATCATGTAATCATGCTATATTCTCAACAAGACGGACACCAATGGAAAGCGGCCTTCATCACCCATAAAGGCCTTTTCGAACCCACCGTTATGTTCTTTGGACTTTGCAATTCCCCTGCGACATTCCAACGATTCATGAACGACTCCTTTAGAGACATGATCACTGAAGGATGGCTCGTCATTTATATGGACCACCTCCTTATCTTCTCTCCCGACCCTAAGACCCATGAAGAACGCACCAAACACGTTCTACAATGTATGCAAGAACTTGACCTTCATCTTAAGCTCAAGAAATGCAAGTTCGCAGCCTCTGAGGTCGAATACCTGGGCATGATCGTTCACCCAGATGAACTTGCCATGGACCCGGTCAAACTCAATGGCATTCAAGAATGGCCAACACCCTCTAAAGTCAAGGACGTACGCTCTTTCCTCGGCTTTGCCAATTTCTACCAATGTTTTATCCCAAACTATTCCAACATCACCCACCCCCTCCTCAACCTCACCAAGAAGAACCAACCTTGGAACTGGTCCCCTTCCTGCCAGGGTTCCTTCGACGAGCTGAAAAAGCTCTTTCTCTCTCAGCCAATCCTACACCTCCCTGACCCTGCCAGACCTTTCGCCATCGCAACTGACACCTCCAAGTACACCTCTGGAGGTGTTCTCCTTCAAACGGACGCCAACGGCGACTGGCACCCTTGCTCTTACTTGTTGCAGTCCTTCTCGCCCACAGAACGGAACTACGATATTTATGACCGTGAACTCCTCACTGTCATTCATGGTCTCAAGGCTTGGCGACATTATCTTCAAGGATCCCCTTTCCAAGTTCAAGTCTTCACCGATCACAAGAACTTGACCTACTTTCGCCAACCCCAGAAGCTCAACTGTCGACAGGCTCGATGGTTACTAGACATTTTAGACTTTGACCTTCGTCTCACCCATGTCCCTGGAACCTCCCTTGCTGCCCCGGATGCCCTCTCCCGTCGCCCTGATCTCCTCCCCACCACAGACAACAACAATGACAATGTCACTCTCTTGCCAGAATCCCTCTTTGTTAATGTCATCGACATCGCCCTCCAGGAAAAGCTAGCCTCCTCCTCCGCCTCGGACCCTCTTGTGCTCGATGCACTCCACGCCACCACTGGTGATGTCCCCGCTCACTTCCGCTCTCGACTCTCCGATTGGCAATACAACGCCGGCATCCTCACTTACCAAGGCCGTGCCTACGTCCCCCCTGACCTTCAAAAATCCATCGTTGAACGACATCATGATCATTTTGCCGCAGGACACCCTGGCTATCTCAAAACCTGCCAACTCATCGCTTCTGAGTTCTGGTGGCCCAGCCTTGCCCAGTTCGTCCACAAATATGTCGAGGGATGCGCCTCCTGCCAGTCAGCCAAGGCAAACACCCACCCCACTGTCCCTCCTCTCTGCCCCATCTCCTCCTCTTGCTCTTGCCCTTTCCAACAGATCTCTTGCGACCTGATTACAGATCTTCCCCTTTCCGATGGCTTCGACAGTCTTTTGGTCGTGGTAGACCATGGGCTTACTAAGGGGGTGATTCTCTGTCCTACAAAGAAATCTGTCGCTGCTAAAGGGATTGCCTCCCTCTTTTTCCACAAGGTTTACACTTGGTTTGGCCTCTACAATAAAATCATCTCAGATTGTGGTCCCCAGTTCACCTCCACCTTCGCCAAAGAACTTGGATGACTCCTCGGATACGACCTCTCCCTCTCCACCGCCTATCATCCTCAGTCCGACGGAGAAACAGAACGTGTCAACCAAGAAGTCGAGACCTATCTCTGCATCTTCTGTGGCAACTCTCCTTCCACCTGGTCCCAGATGATCTCCCACACCGAATTCGCCCACAACCACCGCCCTCACTCCATCACCGGCAAATCCCCCTTCTTCCTCATCTACAGCTTCGAACCCCATCCCCTCCCCACTGTCATTGCCGAATCCAACCTTCCAGCAGTTGAGGAACGACTGAAGACCCTCTCCGCTGCTCGAGACGAAGCTCTGGCAGCTCATGAACTTGCTAGACAGGTCATGAAAGCTCGCTCTCACAGCAAATTTACCCCCTTCTGTAAGGGTGACAAGGTTTGGCTAGAAGCCCATAACCTGAAACACCTTATTTCCCATCCGAAGTTCGCCCCTAAGCAAGAAGCCCCATTTACCATTGTCCAGGTGCTATCCCCACTTGCTTACAAACTCTGCCTTCCTTGTACCTGGAAAATTCACAACACGTTTCATGCTTCCCTCTTGTCATCCTATCGCAAAAACGACGTACATGGCCCGAACTTCCCTTCTCCCCCACCTGACCTCATTGATGGAGAAGAGGAGTATGAAATGGAAAAGGTGATCCGACACAAGGGAACTCCGAACAACCGACGCTTCTTGATCCGATGGAAAGGATATTCGGCCGAAGAAGACTCCTGGCTTCCGGAATCGGAGTTCAAACACGCCAAAGAGATTCTCTCAGACTATAAGAAGCTCCACCCCTCCGTTTTCCCTTCATCCTCTCGCCCACCATCATCTCGCCGCAATGCCCAATGCCTCCCCTAGTCACTCCTCCTCCACCGAAGCAGACACCGGCTGGAACCCACCTCCCGAACTCCCTCACCTCAAAACCTTAGACCATGCTTGGGATGGCCCGTGGCCTTCCTCCCCCATCACCACCGAACCCGTCGTTAATCCCCCTCACTTTGCCTCCCGTCTTCGCTGCGACCCTTTCTCTTCCATTCAACAGGGACGTATGCTTTCCTTTCTTGATAATTCTAACCTTCGTATCGCCCTCCAAAACCACCTGGACCCCTCTTCCCCCCTTTACTCTCTTTTTCGTATTTACATCAAACTCTCCCATCTTCGTTCCCATGCCGATCTCATCGCTGATGACACTGCCTGTATGCACCACGCCTTCCGCATCACCGAAACCCACCATACCATCCGGGAACTTGTCATATCTGCCATGCATCAGTTGGAGATGGACGAGTTGACTTTGGATATCCAGCGCTACGTGGAACATCTTAACACAAGATCTAACACTGACGAGCGATCCCCCGAGGCCTCTAGTGCTCCCCTGACCCTCGAGGAGCTAGCCTCCATCGAACAAACGGAAGTAGCATGGGAAGGCGAAAGGAACCGCCCTCTACCAGAGACCCACCCCCTCTACAACAACGCATGTTTCCATTGCCATTGCCTCTCTCACATCCGGGCTAACTGTGTCTACTACCGTTGCTGTCACTGCAACCGACATGCCCCAGGTCACTTGGCATACCAATGCCCCCTCTTGTGTCACCAGTCTCCTGCTCCCCTCGTCCCTTCCTCATCCTCTTCCTCATCCCAATCCTCCCACCGCTCTCACAGGTCTTGTGGCTCCTCGTCCTCTACGTCCACTCGCCCCCTCGCACAGCGTCTCTCGTCCCCTCCGGTGCCTCACACCCCTCTCCCCATTCCCCCTCCCTCCGGTCGTTGTCATCGTCAATGCCTCCCTCGTTCCAATGCCAAACTTCATTGCCTCTCTGGTATGCCAGCTGATGGATCTCTCGATGTTGATGAAGAGTGGGGATACCCTGACTATGATGCCTCTGCTGTTGCTAACATGACTGGCTCCCCCAGCAGTGATCGCTGCATGGACCTCTAGTTTGTTTTCCTCTTTTATCTCTTGTTTCTTACTGCGGTTTCGAATGTACTCCGGGGGTAATGTTATGATTTGCCCCTATTCTTTTCTCTTTGTCATTCTTACTTGTCATCATCGGCCTTACCCGATGTTCTTATTTCGATAGAGTGCTCTAGAACATACAACGTGTTCGTCACACACCCTTATCTTGTTATCTTTTCTTCTTCTTTCCTTTCGAACATTCTTCGCTTAGTCATAGTCCTTCCATGACCTTCTATGACTTTCCACTGTGCAGTATATAAGCTCTAGTACTTCGTCCCCTGTACCCTAGCTTAGTTCTGCTCAATCTTACCTTGTTCCCCTTCGTCCCCCCATCATAACTCGCTGCTACCTCTTCGGTAGGCAGACTTACACTCGAACCACCTGCTATACATCCTAGCAGGCAGAACCCTTGACCCTGTGTTCTAGTTCTTTGAGCCTAGGCTCATTCCTACCCGGACCAAGCGTAACACTTCTTAAACTTTCCAGAGCATGTTTTACACTCATTACATTGCCTTGCTGTAGCAAGGCCATATGAATGTGCATTTCATCTGCAGATTCTAAATAAATACAAACATTTACCAGAATAGGATGGGATTCAAGAATCTTGTACCTAGGATATGTATGGAAGCCCAGACAATTGTGCTCCCTTTGACACAACACAGGTCGTCTTGGCACAGTTTGGTACATGGATTTGGGAATTTGGTTACTTATGATTTTGCCAAGACCCCAGACATTCCTGCAGATGATGCCTCCATATAATGTTCAGTCTCCAACAGATAACGAAAACTGAGTACTTCTGGATAACAATTGATGAAGAGTGCATTAATATTGGCGTTTGCTACCCTTCAAGTCGGAAAAGACCTATGTCCCTGATGGTGATGGTTGGTAATGCATGGTCTTCATATGATTAAGTAACAAGGGTAGCAAAGCGACTAACACCCATAGGAAGTTGGGAACATTATCCTACATGCGGTTCCTAGTCTTCACTGCCTGATAGTATTCCTGGAACGTCTTTCCAGCATTGGGAATGTGTTCATATTCATCCATCTGCTGGAATTTCACACTGGAAGACATTTCAGGTGGATGGGACTGGTGGCAATAGACAATAATACACACAACAAACTTGGTAGCATTTCTTTGATGATTGCATGTATGGTACATGGTACTAAGGGTATTGCCATTGTCCATAGTGACACACAGATGTTTTTGGGAGGGTGTGGATAGCCTAGGTACTAACATTGCATGTTTGTCCCCTTCAGTTTTCACACTGACTGGTGATTTTCTCAGTTCTAGTTTTGGTTTCATTTCAACTCGTTTCAAGCTGTATCGTGTGCCACTTGCTGCACTATTCATCTGACACCCTTCCCTATCGTCTGCAGCACATTACATGCCATTTTTGTGCCTCCGATCGGCCTCGACACCTCACACAACACCACTCACGTCCTCTCATCCTCCTGCACCCAGATCTCAATGATACACATTTGTCTCATCGACATGCTTTCTTTGGTTGTGATTAGGATGCTCCTAGACCATGTGGGTGATGCCTGATGTGACCACTTTGCCTTGCAATGTGTCTTGCTTGTCTGGCGACAATCTTGGTGGGTTTTCTCCCTGTTCGCACTCTGACATATTTTCATTGCTTTCAAATGGTTGTGATGCATCCTTCAGCACCTTTGCTGCACCCTGGACTCTACCTCATGTCACCAACGTGTCCGCTTCACATCTGGAACCTGCAGCTTCACAGTGCACAGGTACCCCCTCTCTGTACCCAAGCATGAGGCTTTGAAGCTTGTTCTGGCAGGTTTGTGTCCACCAGGCGGTTCTGGAGGTGGTAGGCGATCCCCAGATGTGTCTTCATTGCTGGAGGGGTGGCACTGATGATCTCCATTGAGCACATTCATGTTTTAGGCCACTGTTACGCTTGGTCTGGGTAGGAACAAGCGTAGGCTCAAAGAACTGGAACGTAGGGTCAAGGGTTCTGCCTGCTAGGACGTATAGTAGGTGGTTTTGAGGTAAGCCTGCCTACCGAAGAGGTAGCAGCGAGTTACAATGAGGGGACGAAGAGGAAACGAGGTAAGATTGAGCAGAACTAAGCTAGGGTACAAGGGATGAAGTACTTAGGCTTATATACTGTGCAATGGAAGATCATAGAAGGTTATGGAACAACTATGACCTAAGCAAGGAATGTTTGAAAGAAAGGGAAAGTAAAGATAACAAGATAAGGGTGTGTGACAAACATGTTGTATGTTCTAGAGCACTCTATTGAAGTAGAAGTATTGGGTTAAGCTGATGATGACAAACACAAGTGATGAAGGAAAAAGAATAGGGGTGAATCATAACATTACCCCCAGAGTACATTCGAAACTGCAGTGAGAAATAAAAGATGAGAGAAAGGAACGAACTAGAGGTCCATGCAGCAATCACCACCAGGGGAGCCTGTCATGTTGGCGTAAGCAGAAGCATCATAGTTGGGGTATCCCCATTCTTCATCAACATCAAGAGATCCATCTGCAGGCATACCTGAGAGGCAACGAAGTTCAGCGTTGGAGTGAGGAAGATGTTGGCAATGACGACAACTAGAGGGAGGGGGAATGGGGAGAGGAGTATGAGGGACCGGAGGGGACGAGAAACATTGGGCAAGGGGGTGAGTGGAAGTGGAAGATGAGGAAGTATGAGATCTGTGAGAATGACGAGAGGACCAGGACGAGGAGGAAGACGAGGAGGAGACAAGGGGGGCTGGAGACCGGTGATGGAGGAGGGGACATTGGTATGCTGAATGACCTGGGGCATGTCGGTTGCAGTGACAGCAATAGTAATAGACACAGTTAGCCCGGATGTGCAAGAGGTGGTGGCAATGAAAACATGCATTGTTATAGAGGGGGTGGGTCTCTGGTAGAGGGCAATTCCTTTTGCCTTCCCATGCTACTTCCATCCGCTCAATGGAAGCAAGTTCCTCGAGGGTCAGGGGGGCACTAGAGGCCTCAGGGGATTGTTCGTCAGTGTTAGATCTCGTATTCAGATGTTCCATGTAGTGTTGGATATCTGAGGTCAGGTCATCCATCTCCAACTGGTGCATGGCAGAAATAATGAGCTCTCGGATGGTATGGTGGGTTTCAGTGATGCAGAAGGCGTGGTGCATACAGGTGGTGTCATTGGCGATGAGGTCAGCATGGGAGTGAAGGTGTGAGAGTTCAATGTATATATGAAAGAGAGAGTAAAGGGGAGAGGAGGGGTCTAAGTGATTTCAGAGGGCGATACGAAGGTTAGAATTATCAAGAAATGAAAGCATACATCCCTGTTGAATAGAAAAGAAAGGGTCGCAGTGAAGTCGAGAGGCAAAACGAGGTGGGTTGACAATGGGTTCAGTAGTAATGGGAGAGGGAGGCCATGGACCATCCCAGGCATGGTCTAAGGTTTCGAGATGAGGGAGTTTGGGAGGTGGGTTCCAGCCAGCATCCGCTTCGGTGGAGGAGGAGCGACTAGGGGAGACGTTGGGCATTGTGACAGGATGATGGTGAGCAAGAGGATAGAGGGAAAATGGAGGGGTGGAGCTTCTTATAGTCTGAGAGGATTTCCTTGGCATGTTTGAACTCCGATTCCGGAAGCCAAGAATCTTCCTTGGCCGAGTATCCTTTCCATCGGATCAAGAAGCGTCGGTTGTTCGGGGTTCCCTTGTGTCAGACCACCTTTTCCATCTCATACTCCTCTTCTCCATCAATAAGATCAGGGGGAGGAGAAGGGAAGTTTGAGCCATGTATGTCATTTTCGCAATAGGGTGATAAGAGGGAGGCGTGGAAGGTATTATGAATTTTCCAGGTATGAGGGAGACAGAGTTTGTAAACGAGTGGAGATAGCACCTGGACAATGGTAAAGGGTCCTTCTCACTTGGGAGCGAACTTCGGGTGGGAGATAAGGCGTTTCAGGTTGCGGGCTTCTAGCCAAACCTTGTCACCTTTACGGAAGGGAATAAATTTACCATGAGAGTGAGCTTTCATGACTTGTCTAGTGAGTTCATGGGCTGCCAGAGCTTCATCTCGAGTGGCAGAGAGGGCCTTTAGTCGTTCTTCGACTGCTGGGAGGTTGGATTCAACAATGACAGTGGGGAGGAGATGAGGTTTGAAACCGTAGGTGAGGAAGAAGGGGGATTTGCTGGTGACGGAGTGAGGGCGGTGGTTGTGGGCGAATTCGGCGTGGGGGATCATCTGGGACCATGTGGAAGGAGAGTTGCTGCAGAAGATGCAGAGATAGGTCTCGACTTCTTGGTTGACACGTTCTGTTTCTCCGTCGGATTGAGGGTGATAGGCAGTGGAGAGAGAGAGGTCGTATCCAAGGAGTCATCCGAGTTCTTTGGCGAAGGCAGAGGCAAACTGGGGACCACAATCTGAGATGATTTTGTCGTAGAGGCCAAACCGAGTGTAAACCTTGTGGAAAAAGAGGGAGGCAATCCCTTCAGTGGAGACAGATTTCTTCATTGGACAGAGAATCACCCCCTTAGTAAGCCCATGGTCTACCACAACCAAAAGACTGTCAAAGCCGTCGAAAAGGGGGAGGTTGGTGATCAAGTCACAAGAGACCTGTTGGAAAGGACGAGAGCAGGAGGAGGAGATGGGGCAAAGAGGGGGGACAGTGGGGTGGGTGTTCGCCTTGGCTGACTGGCAGGAGGTGCAACCCTCAACGTACTTTCGCACAAATTGAGCAAGGCCTGGCCACCAGAATTCAGAGGCAATGAGTTGGCAAGTCTTCAGATAACCAGGGTGGCCAGCGGTGAAGTGATCGTGGTGTTGCTCAACGACAGATTTCTGGAGGTCTGGGGGGACATAGGCACGGCCTTGGTAGGTGAGGATGCCAGCATCGTATTGCCAGTCAGAGAGTCAGGAGTGAAAGCAAGCAGGGACATCATCAGTAGTGGCATGGAGCACATCAAGCACAAGGGGGTCCGAGGTGGAGGAAGAGGCTAATTTCTCTTGGAGAGCGATGTCAATGACATTGACAAAGAGGGAGTCTGGGAGGAGGGTAACATTGTCATTGTCATCGTCAGTGGTTGGGAGGAGGTTGGGGCAACGAGAAAGGGCATTGGGGGCGGCAAGGGAGGTCCCAGGGACATGGGTGAGGCAGAGGTTGAAGTCTGAGATGTCAAGTAACCATTGAGCCTGTCGACGATTAAGCTTCTGGGGTTGGCAGAAGTATGTCAGGTTTTTGTGATCTGTGAAGACTTGAACCTGAAAAGGGGATCCTTGGAGATAGTGTCGCCATGCCTTGAGACCACGGATGACAGCAAGGAGCTCGCGATCATAGATGTCGTAGTTCCATTCCATGGGGGAGAAGGACTGCGACAGGTAGGAACAGGGATGCCAGTCGCCGTTAGTATCTGTTTGAAGGAGGACACCTCCAGAGGCGTACTTGGAGGCATCTGTTGTGATGGCAAAGGGTTGGGTGGGGTCAGGGAGATGTAGGATTGGCTGGGAGAGGAAGAGCTTTTTCAGTTTGTCAAAGGAATCCTGACAAGAAGGGGACCAGTTCCAGGGTTGGTTCTTCTTGGTGAGGTCAAGGAGGGGGCGAGCGACATTAGAGTAGTTGGGGATGAAGCGTCAGTAGAAGTTGGTGAAGCCAAGGAAGGAACGAACATCCTTGACTTTGGAAGGTGTTGGCCATTCTCAAATACCATTGAGTTTGACTGGATCCATGGCGAGTTCATCTGGGCGAACGATCATACCCAGGTATTTGACTTCAGAGGCAGTGAATTTGCATTTCTCGAGCTTAAGGTGAAGGTTGAGTTCCTGCATACACTGTAGAACACATTTGGTACATTCCTCGTGGGTCTTGGTGTTGGGGGAGAAGATAAGGAGGTCGTCCATGTAGATAACAAGCCATCCTTTGGTGATCATGTCTCTAAAGGAGTCATTCATGAACTGTTGGAATGTAGCTGGGGAGTTGCAAAGTCTGAAGAACATGATGGTGGGTTCAAAGAGACCTTTGTGGGTGATAAAGGCTGCTTTCCATTGGTGTCCGTCCTTAATTCGAACATTGTTGTAACCCCAGCGGACATTGAACTTGGTGAAGACTTTGGCTCCTTTTGTTACGGTTGTCTTTCTCTATCGCCCACTTGATTCCTTTCTTTCCCTTTTCCGCTTATGCGAGGTTTGTGAGACTCTATTGATTTGCTTATCTTCTTTCATTTCTGATGCTGCACATCTTTTACATATTCCTGCTTACTCTACGCTTACGTGTTCTTTGTTCCGATTATGCGTCCTTTCATTCCATCACGTTCCATGACATTCTACGCTTACGCGTCCTGAGGTATATAGTCCATTCGTTTGCAATGATGTACTCTATTCTCGATCTGCGCAATCTAGCATATTCTTGAGTCATCCTCAGTCTCTCAGTCCCTCAGTCCCTCAGTCCTCCTCTTTGGAGTAGTCCTTCGTCCCTTCATCTCTTCGAGCTGAGTTGTACCTCTTCGTGAGTGTCCTGCTCGAGGAATTCCCTTCAACATTAGTCTTGATCCACTTGAGGTACGCCCTGCATAACACCTTTGAGCTTGTCAACAAGATCGGAGATGAGGGGGAGTGGGTAGGCATCTCAAATGGTATGTTTGTTGACATATCGGTAGTCTTGACAGGGGCGGAGACCTCCATCCTTCTTTTTGACAAAGAAGAAGGGAGCAGCCTGGGGGGAGTTCGATGGGCAGATCTTTCCAGCTGCAAGGTTCTCATCGAGGAAGGCTTCAGTAGCTGCCTTTTCATCGGGGGAGAGAGGGTAGAGTTTGCCGATTTTTGGGGTGAAGGATTCATCGAGGTTGATCTCATGGTCATAGGGTCGGCTGGGGGGTACATGATTGGTCACTTCTTTTGAGAAGACTGAAGCAAAGTCAGCATATTCTTGTGGAAGAACAGGCTTGGGTTTCACCTTCTCAGCAGCCATAGCAAGTTCGGTGGCAGTGGTGAGTTTGGCAATGGTGGCATTTGGGACAAAACGAGAGCCACATTGGATGATTTGCTGGATGACTCGGACATCGTGGTTGCGAAGGAGGTGCTGTTGTTGGGTCTCTTTCTGCATGTAGTCGAAGAGTCATCCATCCCAGACAGTGTTGACATTGACATGATGAGGGGGTTGAGGAGTGGAGGTGGTGGGCGTTGGGGAAGGGGGTCGGGTGTGTTTCTGATAGAGGCAATCGGATTGATCAGACTCCAGAGGGATGGACAGCTTGTGAGAGGTCCAGTTGATGGTGGGGTTGACTTCCTTAAGCCAAGGAAGTCCGAGGATGATGTTTTCCTTTCCACAATTGAGGACATAGAAGGTGACCTGGTGGGTCATGGACCCAATGTGGACAAAGAGGGAGGTGGTGAAGCGGATTTGACCATTCTTGTTGGCTGATTGGTCAACATTGTTGACAGTGATGGGGGTGGCGAGTTTGGTCTTAGGGAGCTTGTGTTTTCGGACAAAGTCCCAGTCAATGCATGAGATTTGTGCTCTTGAATTGATCAGAGCATGAGTACCAATGGCTTTCAAGTGCGAGGGTTTGACAATGTGAACAGGAATTTGCATAGACTGTTTGGTTACTGATGATACAAGTACAGATGCACAAGAAAAGGAGGGTCGTTGCATTGGAGTACGCCCTCCATCTAAAAATCCTTGCCTGGAATGGTGAAGGAGATCCGAGCCACGGTTTCTTCATCGTCATTGTCGTCCTCAACTTCTCTTAGCTGGGGAACTTCCTCGACTTTCCTAACCTTTTTCTCCGAAGTCTTCTTTGGCCTAGGGTTGTTGGAACTGGGGCATTTGTTAGAGAGATGACTGGGTTTTCTGCATCAGAAGCAACATCCTTCTGCGATGCATCGGTGACGTTCCTCAGGGGTGAGTTTCCCAAGTTTGATGGCATCAGGGTCTTTCGAGGGGCGTGAGGATGAGGAAGAGGAGGTGAACGAGTGGTATGTGGAGGAACCAGATTTGTTCCTTTTAGCGATGTCTTCGGCCTTTCCCCATTGAGTGAGGAAATGCACAGCTTTAGAATACCACTCATCGATCTTAGTGGGGATAGTATCCATGGACATGATGCAACGCATGAGGCGGACAGGTAGGGCTGTTGAGAAATATCCAATGAGGACATTTTTGTCCATGATCTCACTGATCTGGACCTTGTTTCGAAACTCTGAAATGAACGAGGTGAGTTCTGGGAATCCGGCGTTGCCAGACATCCATTGGGTGGAGAGCCAGGTGATGGCTAGGGCTCTGGTGTTGTGGTGTTCGAAGGTAGTTTTAAAGGCAATGACGAAGTCTCTGAAATCACCAAAGCCTTTGGTGCTGCTGTCGGTTTTCAGAGAGAGGGCATTTTTTCAGAAAAAGGAAGCCCAGGTCAAGGCAGCTCCAGACTTCATGTACAAGAGGGCGAAGGCAATTTTCTTCGCTTCAGTACTGTACACCTCTTCATTGACTAGAAGGTAAGTTCTGACCGAGTCCAGCCAGATGGTTGCCTTAGTATAGTTGCCATCGAAGGCATCAGGGGAGCCGATATGAAGTTCAACCGGTTTCAAGAGGGTAGACATCGTGGGGGGAGCGAAAGGTGGGAGGGGTTGGGTAGTGGCGAAAGTGTGGACGAGGGAAGGAGGGGCAGTGTTACACAGTGCGTACCTTGAGTGGATCAAGACTAGGTCAAAGAACTTACCAATGAGCAGGACACTCATGAAGAGGTACAACTCAGCTCGAAGGGACGAAGTGACGAAGGACCACGCCAAATAGGCAGACAAGGGACTGAGGGACTGAGGGACTGAGGAACTAAGGGTAACTCAAGAGTACGCTAGATTGCGCAGATCGAGAATAGAGTACATTGTTGTAAACGAATGGACTATATACCCAGTGACGCGTAAGCGTGGAATGTCATAGAAGGTGAAAGAACAAGGACGCGTCAGCGTCAGGTAAGCGTGAATGAGTAAAAAGGATGCGCAGCATCGGAACAAGGAATGCGTAAGCATTAAGTAAGCGGAAATGAGTAAGGATGTGCAACATCGAAAGGGAAAGGTAAGAAGCGAGAGAAAGGAGAACATATGGGCGAAAACTGTAACATTACCCCCGTCCAAGCTTTGAAGTCCCTGACTTTCAAAATCAAGCCGAGTCCGCCAAAGGAGGGGCAGGGAAGGACGCCGTGAATGCCTGAGAAGGAGAGAAGTTTTCAAAGGGGCAGTCGGAGAAGATATGCCCAGCCTCATCACAACGAGCACAAGTGCGAGTGGGACAAAAATGATCAGAATGACCCCAACGAGAGCAAGCGGAGCACTGGGTGGTGAAACAGATAGTGGACGGATGTCCGGGGGCATAAACCTGGCAAGAAGGACAGTGGTATTCGGGACAGTTCTCACGAAAATGCCCGGAGCGGTGGCAATGGTAGCAAGTGGTGGAAGGAGAGGCAGGGGGATGAGCTACAGGGGATGTGAGAGTTTGAACCGCAGAGGAGAGGATATGACGTCCAGCCGGGTTTTGGAAGATCTGGATGTGGTCTCGGTTGAGAGAAAGGACATGTTGGTTGACGATAAAACCATCAGCACGAAAGAGAGGATCACTGATGCGATCGTGGGGGATCAATCGTACAGAGGAGAGGCGAGAGGCGAGTGGCAAGGAGGTGGGGGCAGTAGGGGGGGCAATCGGCAGAGGAGGGGGAGAAGAGGGAGCGGAAAGGACGGAGGAAGAGGTAACGGTAGGAATGGAGGTGAGAGAATTGAGGTATCTATCCTGCGCGTCGCGAGGAAGAGAAAGGTAAATGCGTCGGAAGGTGGGGTAGAGAGTCACTG
Source organism: Heimioporus retisporus (assembly GCA_038090495.1). NCBI lineage: Eukaryota > Fungi > Basidiomycota > Agaricomycetes > Boletales > Boletaceae > Heimioporus > Heimioporus retisporus. The sequence goes on along the minus strand of JBBPMV010000104.1, from coordinate 5,185 downwards.
GGTCAAGTCGTTCAACAAAAGTGTGAAAACCGTGAAGGTGAAGGATAAAAAGGATACGGTCTGGGAGACGATTAATCAAAAGGCGAAGAGGCAGTCCGAAAGCAGCAGGGAGATCGGAAGGAGCAGCCTGGAAGTGGTACAATTGAACTTTAGAGACGTCAAGGAAAAGGCGTACGAGTTCCTGAGAGATCTCGTCTTCCTCGTAGAGAGGGTCAGTTTCGAGGGCGTGGACGAGGGTGGGATCGGCGAGGATGGCGGCGTAGAGGGTGTAGATGGCGGAGGTGGGTAAGAATGAGGGCTGCACTGGTCTGGAACGTAACAGAGAGGAAACGGAGAGCAGAGAGGAAAAGGAAGATGAGGAAGTGACGGACATTTCGAAGAAGGCGAAGGATAGGGAGTATAAAGTGGTTTACGAAAAGAGAGAAATAGAAAACAACTAGGATCATACGAAGACGGGGGTTTTAATAGTTTTTTATGTGAACTGGACAATCGTCGAAGTGGCAAAAGTATTCGTGTTCAAGGAAGTGAGAAGAAGACAAAGTGGGGTGTCGAAGAAGAAAATATCGTCGGGCTTTAGCGCGAGGGGAGAACAGTTGGGAATATGCGAGTTCGATGGGGATTGGGTCCATGTTATCGTAGCGAATGAGTCCGTTTATAATCAGAGAGGATGTCCTTGGCGTGTCGGAGATTACTCTCTGGTTCCCAGGTGTTTTCTGATGCGGAGTAACCTTTCCATGCGGTCAGGTACTGGTATCGGCCAGGGGAACCCTTGTGTGCGAGGATGCCGTCAACTTCATACTCTTCTTCTCCATCAATAAGGTCTGGTGGTGGAGTGGGAAATGAGGGACCATGTGCATCAGTGGAGCGAAAGGGGGAGAGAAGAGTGGCGTGGAATACATCATGGATTTTCCATGTGGGAGGTAGGCAGAGGTGATAGGACAGCGGAGATAGTACCTGGGAGATCTCGAAGGGGCCCAGTCGTTTGGGTGCAAGTTTCCTAGAAGGGTAGGGAATGTGGAGGTTGGTGGCTTCGAGCCATACCTTATCGCTGACCTTCCATGGGGAAAACTTCCGAGTGCAGTGTTGGGCCATAAGGCGTCGGGCGGACTCATGTGCTGCCAAGGCTTCTTTTCGGGAGTTTTCCAGGGCAGTGAGGCGGGCAGAGAGAGAGGGGATAAACGTTTTTCCGAGGGGAGGGTAAGTGCGAGGGTTGTAGCCTAGCATGAGGGAGAAGGGGGATGTCTTTGTGGAGGAATGGGGGGAGGAGTTATGGTGAAATTCGGCAGAGGTGATGAACGAGGACCAGGAGTGAGGTTGGTTACCACAAAACAGGCGAAGGTATGTTTCTATCTCCTGATTGGCGCGTTCGGTTTGACCATCGGTCTGAGGGTGGTAGGCGGTGGATAGTCGGACATCGTAGTGGAGTAAACGGGCTAACTCTCTGGCAAAGGCAGATGCGAATTGGGGGCCACAGTCGGAGATGATGGAGTTGTGTAGGCCAAAACGTTTGAAGACATTGTTGTAAAATAGGAGGGCCACTCCTGCGGCGTCAATGGTTTTCAAGCATGGCATGAGAATTACCCCCTTCGAAAGGCCGTGGTCGACCATGACCAGTAAAGAATCAAAGCCCGAGGAGAGAGGGAGGTCCGTGATGAGGTCCATGGAGAGTTGACGGAAGGGAAGGGAGGCGGAGGAAGGAATGGGGGAGAGGGGAGGTGTCGTGGGGTGGGTGTTGACTTTGGATTGTTGGCAGAGAGCACAACCAGCGACGAAGTTGCGAACGAAAGTGGATAAGCCAGGCCACCAGAAGTCACGTTCAATGAGAGCCTTGGTCCGGAAGAAACCCATATGGCCAGTGGTGGGAGACGTATGGAAAGAATGGAGCAGAGCGGAGCGGGAGGTGGGGGGAATGTAGAGTCTATTGCGGAAGTATAAGTGGCCGTTGTCAAAGGACCAGTCATTGGGGGAGGAGCGAGGGAAGAGAGAGGAATTGTCCTGTAAGGATTGGAGCGCGCGAATGACGAGGGGGTCAGAAGAGGAGGACCAGCGAATGTGATCGGCGAGGGCAAGATCGAGGGCAGAGATGACGACCGGGTCGGGGAGGATGGAGGAGACATTGTCCTGGGAGGTGTTGATATCGACATTGCGAGAGAGGGCATCTGCGGGGGCCATTCGAGAACCCGGAGTGACTTGCCAGACGATGTCGAAATCCTGAAGAAGAAGGGACCAGCGAGCCTGTCAGTGGGAGAGTTTACGAAGATCCTTGAGGTAAGAAAGGTTCTTGTGATCGGTGATGATGGTGACAGGATGGGGGGTGCCCTGGAGGTATTGACGCCATTCCTGAAGGGCCAGAATGACTGCCAGGAGTTCTCGGTCATAGATGTCGTAGTTCCGCTCTGCTGGGGTGAACGTTTGTGAAAAATAGGCGCAGGGGTGTAAATCGCCATTGATGTCGGCTTGGAGAAGGACAGCGCCAGCGGCAAGGAGAGAGGCGTCCGTCATGACGGTGAAGGACTTGGAGACGTCTGGGAAAGCAAGAACTGGGGAAGAGGAGAAACGCGCTTTCAAAGAGTCAAAGGCACATTGTTGGAGGGGAGTCCAAAGCCAAGGTTCGTCTTTGCGGGTGAGGAGGGTGAGAGGGGCGACCAGATTGCAGAAACCCAGGATGAATTTTCGGTAGAAGTTGGCAAAACCCAGGAAGGAGCGAATGCCTTTGACCGAGGTGGGAGGTTTCCAGTCGGCGATGGCAGAGAGCTTTGTCGGGTCCATGTGTATACGCCCTTGGCCGATGACTAAACCGAGGTACTCCATCTGAGGGGAGTCGAAGGTGCACTTAGATATTTTCAATGATAAGTTATTTTCGCGAAGACGTTGGAGGACTCGTTTTGTGCGTGTGTGATGGAGTTCGAGGTCGTGTTGGGTGTGAATGCCAATATCGTCCATGTAGATCTTCAGCCATCCTTCGGTGATCATGTCGGCGAAGATGTGATTCATGAAAGCCTGAAACGTGGGGGGAGCGTTGTTGAAGCCGAAGAACATGACCGTAGGTTCGAAGAGACCAAGGGGGGTGATGAAAGCTGCTTTCCATTGATCCTCCTCCCATAAGCGGATGTTGTTATATCCCCAGCGGACGTTGAATTTGGTGAAGAGGGTGGAGTCCTTCATGTCATCGATGAGTTCTGAAATGAGGGGTAGGGGATAGGCATTGCGGACGGTGTGTGAGTTAAGATATCGGTAGTCCTGGCATGGGCGAAGGGTTCCATCCTTTTTCGGTACAAAGAAGAATGGAGAGGCCTGAGGGGATTTCGAGGGGACGATGCGACCGGTTTTCAAGTTCTCTTCAATGAATGTTCGGCAGGCTTCCTTTTCGGCGGGGTTGAGAGGGTAAATTTTGGCAATCTTTGGAATGAAAGACGGCTTTAGGTCGATGGAGTGATCGAAGGAGCGATGAGGGGGTAGAGTTTCGAACATCTTTTCTGAGAAGACATCGATATAATCGGTGCACCAGGAGGGAAGTTGAGTTTCTTTAGGCAGGTTTTGTTGGGCCAATTGGGTAGACAAGGTGATCTTTCCGAGGTGTTGGGGGTAGGTTTTGTCAACATCCTTCCAGGGCAGACGCTCACTAGGAGGTACCACAGCGTCCTGGAGAGTGAGGGTGTTGGTGGACCAATCGATGATGGGGTTGCGTTCCTTTAACCAGGTCATTCCCAAAATTATGCGAGGAGAGCCTAGGGAGGTAACGAGGAAAGTGACTTTGTCGGAGAGGTCGGGGAAGATGACATTTGCTGTGATAGAGAAGCGGATAGTTCCCTGGTGATTGGGGGTTCCATCCACGTTGTATGCGGTGAGGGGTTGTGGGAGTTTTCGGATGGCTTTTCGAAGCTTGGGTACGAGAGAGATGTCGATGAAATTACTGGTAGCACCACAGTCCACGAGAGCAGTGGTGGTAACGGTTTGTGACTCAGCGTGTAGGTGAACTGGGAGACGCAAGGTTCGTTCATTGGAGAGGCCTACAATTACAGTGTCGATATCTAGGGAAGGAGACGTTACAACTTCTTCCCTTACTGAAAACCCTGAGATGAGTCATCCTTGGCTTCCTCGAAGCAGAGCTTGAGGGTCTGTAAGATCTCTTCTTCGTCTTTGCCGGTGGTTCAGAGTTTGGAAACATAGGTGTCGAGGGCAGAGGGTTGTTTCAGGGGAGGGGGGGGGGGGGGAGCAGTGGCTGGGGTGGTGCTGGTGGTTTGGATGTGTTGCTGGGATGGGCGAGAGGGTTTCGAGGCGAAGGTTTTGCACTGGGTAGCGTTGTGTCCTTTCTGTCGGCAGTGAAGGCAGAGCCCTTCTCTAAAGCAGCGAGCACGTTCGGTTGGTGTGAGCTTTGATACGCGAATGGCATCAACATCCATGGCGTTGGGATCGGAGGTGGTGGTGGTACGGGAGAACGAAGAGGGAGTGCGATGGCCTCGTCAAAGGGCTGCGATGCGGGCTTTCTGGGCATGGAAGGTTTTGGCCTTTTCGATCCATTCTTTGATGGTGGTGGGGACGGTTGTCATGGAGAGGATCATGATGGATAGCTGCTGGTCAAGTCCTAGGGAGAACTGATCGATGAGGGTGGTGTCGTCGGTGATGGAAGCTCTGGCTGCGAGGTTTTGGAAGTCGGTGATGTATTTCTGAAAACCATCGTCGGTCTCTCCATTGGGGCCTCGGGTGGACTTCTGCACGAGCTTGGATAGCTCAAGACGGGCTGTGGCTTGGGTGTCGAAGGGGTAAAAAGTGGACTCGAAGTTGGTGGAGAACTTGTCAAAGGTTTTGTCGGGGAAGTTGGCGTCGGCCATGCGATCATACCACATTTCTGAGAAAGAGATGCCTCGTCCCTTGCTCATCTTGTTGAGAGTGGTCATGATCTTTGTTTCGTCGGTGGAGTACAAGGTCTTGTTTATCTCGAAGTAAGCCTTCATGGCTTTGATCCAACGTACGGCGTCAGAGGGATCACCGGAGAAGTCTGCTGGGAGGGCTGCTTTAAGTTCCGTCATAGTGTGAGTGGTCTGGGTACTAGGTGGGATGTGGGCAGTGGGAGGGGCCGTTTGGGGTAACGGGTTCTGTGGGAGTACTGGGGTGCTAAGGGGAATCTGTGGGAGAACTGGGCTAAGAGCGATGGGGGATCCTAAGGGGGTGCTGGGGCGTTGGG